>WYDI02033273.1:0-22587 GCA_009867235.2 Psittacus erithacus | reverse complement strand
CTATCACTACAGTCCCTAATGAAGAGTCCATCCCCAGCATCCTTATAGGCCCCCTTCAGATACTGGAAGGCTGCTATAGGGTCTCCATGCAGCTTCTCTTCTCCAGGCTGAACAGCCCCAAATTTCTCAGCCTGTCTTCATACATGAGGTGCTCCAGCCCCTGATCATCCTCGTGGCCTCCTCCGGACTTGTTCCAACAGTTCCATGTCCGTTTTATGTTGAGGACACCAGAACTGGACACAATGCTCCAAGTGAGGTCTCACGAGAGCAAAGCAGAGGGGCAGGACCACCTCCTTCGACCTGCTGGTCACGCTCCTTTTGATGCAGCCCAGGATACGGTTGGCTTTCTGGGCTGCGAGCTTCTATCTACAGACAGAAGCTTTCTGTTCCTGCTGGAAAATGCTTCAGAATCTATGGGACGCCAGGAAGGGGATGGACAGAATTGCTAAGAGCAACAAACACCTGATAAATCTGACACAAGCACAAGCAGCGTATTAGGTATTCCAAACCACTCACAGTGTGCCTCAACTGTTATCTGAAGGGTCTGAATTTTGAAGACTGTAAAACTTAATCTGGTTCCTACTGCAGTGTCTACGCTTTGACTGCTTAAAATGTCCACTAGGATCTCTGTAGGTCATAGCATAATGTACACGCTTGCAAAGTTGAACTGAAGTACTTAAATGCTAACTGTCCAAACATCAACTACCTTATTAAAAGCTACACTTCACAAGCTTATCTGTGAAGCCTAATTTTATTCTGGGGTTTAACAACATGTATTAGGGCAGTAGCTTTACAGACACTGGATAATGAAAAATAACATCTCTGGGTGGATTTCTTTTTCTCTGAAGAAGAAGCCAAAAGGTGCACTCGTGTTCTACAGTGTAGAAAGCAGAAACCCACATGGAACTGGTAAATAAATGAAGTGTTAGAAATTGAGTCAAGATTTTGCCATCTAACCTCAACCCTCCTGCTCTGAGGAAGTTTTCACAGAAAGACTTGGCACAGTTTCTTGCCATTTCATCATCTGCAGTTGGCATCAGCTTGGAGCTCAGAACCTAGAATAAATGAATAAATAAGCATACACGTACTCTCCCCTTTAGTATTCTTTATCTGCTGAAGGTTAGAAGTGTAACAGGAAAACATCCACTACAAATGAAGCAACTAACAATGCACTTATGTGAAGATGTATTCAGTAAAGAGAAATCACATTAAAATATTCAGGAGAACTATGGCTATTACAGATACTTACTCCGTATTAAATGGCATTTTTTTCTCATTGCAGTTTACGCATTAAGGGAAAGCATGAAGCACATATTCTAGTACATGAAATATCTTCAGGCTCAGTCTGGCCTGAAGCCTGAAGCTCCTTGAGAGCCCAAATACTTCCTAGGCTTTCACTTGACAGTATCCCATGAAACACCATACAGATGGCTTACTCATTGCTCTGAAAACTGTTTTTACTGGCTTTTTTTTTTCCTTTGGTAAAAAATGGCCCAGGTAATTCTGTGAGTCTTATCACCACTGCATCATCCCTCCTGCTTTAAGTCAGCACTGAACTTCACACAACGCAATTACACTCAGGAACAGGGCCATAAGGAAGTCTGTGGCCTCTGTGGGCCAGATTTCATGTACCGTTATTATCAATTTCACTTCATTTTACATCAAAACACCACCTGAACAACTCCCCAGCCCCTCCCAACCCCCAGAAGATCCCCAGAACTTCTTTACTTTCTCGAGAACTCTTTGGCATGTACAGCCAACAGTGTTGCATGTGGGAAAACAAAATGCATCTTTTCCAGGTTCACAGGTGAGAAGAACGGTTTTCAGAGTTCCACACATGAAATCATATCACAACACTGCACGATGCAACCCTGAACATCTGCACCATTTAATTTTCATCTCTTTCATGTGCTCTGCAAATTTCCTGTTCAGAGAGCAGTTCAAACTGGTTCCTGTATTTCCAATAGACCACCAGTGGAGGGGATAAGAAAAGCACATCCTCCTTTCCTTACAGAAACCAATCTTCCAATTGGTTTAAATGGACTTGATGAATAAGTCCACTCCTGTGATCTACACACCTAATCCAATTTTCTGCTTCTCATCCTTTGCTAGAAAAGCAATTTATTACTTCCTTTTATTATTGGCTCTGGCATAGCAGCAGCCGATAACTGTCTCGTCACACTGTAATATAACCTGCCAGTTCAACAAGATACCCTTGCTGTGACATGCTAAACCGTTTGCTTTCAGTTGCAAGACTTGTCTCCGTATTTCAAAGGCATCATTAAGCATCTTTCTTTCCAGCTACAGCAAACAGGGAATCCTAATGCTGCAGTGTGATGACAGAATAAGAAGACGAAGAGCTAACATTAGCTCACAGAGAACCAAAGGAGAGCAACTACAAGAGAATTCCTACAACAACCTTGGCACACGCCCGGAATGAGAGAATAACTTTGTCCATTGTTTTTGAAGCTGCTGGCAACTGGCCCTCCAACTTCAAGTGTTCAAACCATATTTGTAATGGTTCCTTCTAAAAAGCAGGACCTTCGAGTAGAACTACAAACTGTCCAGGTTCCTAGAGTGTGCAGACTACAGTGCTCTACCACCACCAGCTGAAGTCTCATACACTTTAAAAACTATGCACTGAGCAGCTAGAAATAGCCTTTTAACAGGGTCCAAGCCAATGTTTTGGCTGCAGAACTTACTCAGGAGAATACTTGAGTGTTAAAAGCATGTGTTCCACTCACTTTACATGCACAGCCAGAACAGGCCAGAAGCTTCTGGGTAAAAGCCCTGTACATTTGGATACTGAAAATTCTTCAGAGTTAAATGCTTCTCAAAAATATTCCTCCTTAGTCTCTACAGATTGTGACAGACTTGTATAGAAAGGAAGTTCGCGCTCTTTTTCTTTCAAATTCAATCAAGCAAAACCAATTCAACTAAATGGCTCCCATTAATTTTTAAAACACCCAACTTTTTTTTAATGTATACTAAAAATCCCATATCCAGAGTTTCTGGAGATTCAAGCAGAGATTTTACCTAAACAGTAAAGACTTCGATGTTTCTTTACTTCCCTCCGCTTACTTCAGAACACTCCTTCCACAAAAAAGAGGGGGTCTCAAAAGGGAAACTCTTTACCTCTTTCTTCTGTGCAGAATTTGTCACATACATAGAAGCAGACTCTGACATGACATTTGCATTCTGCACAATGACCTTGTCTGGTGGACTCCTGCCCAAGAAACTTAGGACTGCTTCAATTTTAGCACTCAGAAACACAAGGAGAAAGAAATAGATTTGTTTTCTTACCTCTAAATTATAGAGCACTCTGAAGGTAGACATGCCTGGAGCAAAGGATCTGAAAAGACTTTCTAGTATTGAACTAGCACTGGGCTGATGTTGGTGTTTTGAAGACAAGGATGGTGATTTTGAAGACTGAGAACTTGATTCTGAGAGAAGTGTTTTCTAGGAGGAAAGAGCCACAGAAGAGGTATTTTGAGATACCACATTTTGTTGAAACAGGCAATACATTTCCTATGATCTCTATAATAACACTGCTGCCTCCGGCTGCTTGGAAATAAGTCAATAATCCTTAACATGAGCATTATTTCACAGTAGAGCTTCAAACCCTACACAGATTATAATCTGACAGGGAATTTAAGAGACCTGGTAGTAAAATCCTTTTAAAATCACCAAGATCAATTATTGTTTAATCCATACCTTCCTTCCCAGGGAATCAAGCTGATCAAGAGCCTCCTGAATAGCTGGGTCAGTGGGAATCAAGAGCAGAAGTTTCCTCACTCGTAATGTTATCCTGAAAAGTTATCAGAAGTTACTTGTGCAAAACAGGGCTCAGCCACACTGTGGCCTTGTGGATGCCTACACGCTGCAAAGTAAGTAGCTATTACAACTTTGCAGTGTGAGCATTGCTTCAATATTTAATAACCATTTAGTTTGCTTACCTTGGCTCCTCTAGATTGGCAAGCTGGTAAAGCATATCAAACACATTACACACGAGAGCCATCACTACTCCAGGGAGGGATTTCTCCTGAGAATTAAGGAGAAATAAAAAGGTTTTTTTCTCTCCACTCTCTTGCAAGTAATTTTAAGAGCTCTTCACTTAAGCAATTAACCCAGAGGCCAACCTGGCCTTCAGAAGTCCCAGCTGCTTTCTAGACTGAGAAACGTTTCAGTTTTACATTACTCCCTTTCCCTTTTAACAATCAATTTCTAAGTCGACTATTAGGGTTGACATACAAAGCAGAGCAGGAATGGTCCAAACATACTAGTTGATCTTTCTTATTTTCATCCTGCAGCTTTGTTAATAGTGGAATTCCCTCCCCTAGACAAATACACAATATCAAAGTTCAATCATATAGGTCTTGACTGGTTAGAAGATCCTGCAGAAATTAATAAACACCAAACAGGCTACAAAAGTTGACAGAGTATGTTACAAAATCCAATCTGCATGCATAAGGCAACTGTGTATTTAAATGCTTTGTTTCAATTGCAGTTTGAAAGCAAAACCAGATTACTGAAGATTGGATACTGAAGCTGATATGAACAGCTAAGTCCCTACGTCTTCCACCCCAGCTGTGTTTTCCCCAACTACTCTCCCTCCAGGAAAAATCTGAAGGAAGGTTTCAGGCTATTACACTGTACCTGTTCCATTGCATAGGATGAACTAAACACACTGCTGGTGTTGCTGGAACTGGCTGAGGAATCTGCAGAGCTCCCTGATGGAGTCCCACTTCCTGATGTTTTTACTGTAAGGACTTGTTCATCAGAGAAGCCCAGTTGGTGGAGTAGTTTCTGATCTTTGTTTACAGTTAGCTGCAAGAAAACATTATTTAGTTCTGGAAAAGAAACTCAATTCCACAAAGAATGAGAATTGTTTGTAGTTAACATACCAGGCTGTCATTGGCAAATATCTGTATATTATCCACAGGCGAATTCAACATCTTTGCTATCTTCCACCTGACGCTCCCTACAGTTTCATTGCTATGTGCCTGGAAAATGAAACAACACTAGTTCAGGAAGTCTGCTCAAGCACTGAATTTCAAGAGAAGAAAATCTTCCGTTAAAGTCTTCCTGCTCCTCTGTATAGGGTGGTAAAGGTACTGTCCACAAGAGATGCTGACAGGGTAGGACAGCAATAGAAATGTCCATCACTGACAGCAAATAAACTCTTTTTCCCACCCCAGCATGATGATCAAAATACATTCAGTCTACAGACACTTCTGTTACAGTAGCATTATAAAGACTTCAAACATTTTCAAAGAGTTTAAGTTGACCAAGTCCTTCAAACCGGTTTACCCTGTTCAATCCAGGCACCCGAAAGCCCAAGAGTAGCTACATGATCCAAACTGCACACATAACACACGTAACCTATGCACACATACCTCTATGGTGAAGGTATCTTTGGTAGACTCATACGTAACATTAAGTGTTAAAAGATGTCCATGGAAAGAAGCACCATGAGGTAGAATAGTTCGAGGAACAGAGTAAAGGTCCTACAGGAAGAAAAGGTTGACAATAAATATCACCCTTGAAAACCGAGACATTTCTATGATGATATGTAGTAAAGTTACCACAGATGCATAGGTTTAAGTAACTTTTACTGATTTTAATACTAGAAATTATGTTCTTAGCCTTGCCTAGTAAGAAATGCTGTATCTTACCTCTATTGTTATCACATAACGCTCTGCCAACAGCAGCAGTCTCTCAATTATTACAAGTTTAGTCGACCTGGAGACAAACATTGAAAACAAGCATAACCTGTCTCAGAAATTCATTTTCAGCACCCACAGGTAACTACCACGAATTAGCTCTTTTTAAATATAACGCCTTAAAACTGGAGTTAATTCAGTTGAAGCTAACCAGGAAAACAGGCCAAGAAGCTTTCGTTATACTGCTTCAGATATAGCCAGCTTCAGAGGAAGCTTCTTATTTCTTAAGGTCCCACCCTGTGCTCATCTGCTTAAGCTGCACACATTTAGGTATTCACTAGAGCTAGAGGAGGAAAACCCATCCTTTTCTTTCCCAGTTAAAACACCCAAACAAAACCAAACACTTCTGCCCCAGAAATATTATATGACTAATAGGCTGGTTGGTAATAGTTTATGAGGGTTTTTGTGGTTTTGGGGTTTTTATTTGGGTTTTGGCAGATTGAAGGGGGAAGTGTTGGCCTTTTTTTAATTATTTTTGTTAAAAACCAGTTTTTCAAAGTCTCTTTGGAACTTAAACTGCACTCTAATTGGAATATTCAGCTGAGAAAACACCAGAATATACAACTACCAATACTGAGACTTTTAATTAGCGCCCAAAATCATGTGGGAAGCAGCTGGAAGCAAATGTCTACTGCTGTATTTATTCTTTTTAAAGGCACACCTACCTGTAAGGAGACTGAACTGATGTTGCTACTGTGGGCATAGCAGTTGCTGTAAGCATTTTTGTAGCTCTTGTAACAGCATGTGTTAACGTTGGACCTCCAAGCGCAGAGCTGGCTGCCTAGAATACAAAGCAGAATGTAAGTGCTGGTTTACATGGATGATAAGCATGTCCTGCAGAGCTAAGAGAACAAGAAGTATCTGCAGAAATAATGTTTTTGTTTAAGTAGAATTATCATAGTCAATTATTCTAAGATACAAAACTGAAAAAGGATGTAGGTACAGGAGCAATTAAAATGTGTCCTTTACCTCTAATCGTGTGTAGCAATCAGCAATGAATTTCTTGTGCAGTGATACTGAATCCTAAAGATAAAACATACGAATGAATTAGAAGTCAAAACCAAGAACATGGGAATTACTTAAGACAGAATCCAACAAATCACACATTTTAGCATGCAGAGTATCAAGACTCTATGAACATCAAAGCGCATTATGTACAAATACATGCCTACCTTTTTCAATCTAGGAGTTAGATTGATATAGCTGTAATTTATTATCAACTGAATAGCTTCATTGGCAATTTCTTCATCAGGTGACTCCATTGCAATTTTCCAAATGAAATCCATTCCTATTAATTCCAGTTTTTCCACACTCTATGCAAGGAAGAACAACAATAAAACACAAGTGGATTTCTTACACAATGGTGAGTTGAACCACATGAACAAAACAAGTCTGCCATCTGTTAGAAAAGCATCTTTTGACTGAATCTTTAAAATCTTTTCCAACATGTTGCCAAGCTTCGGCACAGTGCAAAAGGAAATCAATAGCTGCATATTTGTATACTTAAAACTAGAAAAAAATCATTTGATTGCAGGTGGATAAGCAAGTTCCAAAGACTACTCTCTCAAGCAACTAAAAAATTGAAGACCTCAAAAGCACGGAGAAATTTAATTGAGAATGGAATTTGTTTCACAAAGGTCAACATGGTAACTAACCACATAATAAACCATCACAAAACCTACTATGATACTTGGCAAAAAATTATGCATTTCAAGTTAGGTTTCTGTGATAAAGATCTAAAATGCCTATGGAAAACTACTTAACATATAGCCATTAATTTAATGGAAACATTTAAAGAGTGTAGAGTTAAAAATTATTGTAGGTTGGAATTTGAATATGACATATGGCTGGAAATAAGGAAGAAGTTCTTTACTGTGAGGGTGGTGAGGCACTGGAACAGGCTGCCCAGAGAAGTAGTGAATGCTCCATCCCTGGCAGTGTTCAAGGCCAGGCTGGACAGAGCCTTGGGCGACACGGTCTAGGGTGAGATGTCTCTGCCCATGGCAGGGGGTTGGAACTAGAAAAGTCCTTTCCAACCCAAACCATTCTGTAATTCTAAGCCTAAATCTCTTGTAAAGAAGAAAAATAATAATTAAAAAGACTAAAGAAGTAAAAAATGAGTATTAGAATTCATGATTATTAACAAAAAGGTATTAATATCCCACCCATTCCTCCTGCAAAGTTTTAGAAGCTACACACCAGCTTCCAGCTATCAATTGCTGAATTTTAATTGTCATAATTATGGAGTTTAAAGCTTCATAATTTCACAGTGTTAATACTGGAAAGATGACCTGGATATTAATACAAACATGACCATGTCAAACAGCTGCTAAAGAATCCTTGTCTCACTTCCTCCCATCCCCAAGATGCCACGGGTAGTATACCAGAACGAACTTGCCAGAACACTCACCAGCTGAGTTCCCTGCCTCTTCAGTCGATGGTCACACAGGTTCACATTTTCAAAGAAAGTCTTAAATAAACTAAAACCTGAAAGTGAAAAAAGATGCAAGGTTTTTATTCAGGTCAGGCTCAGTTTCTGTGCTTTTCTGAAAAAACAAAGCTATCAAATACAGGAGATGACCTTTTCCCCTGCAGCTATCAGAACTCAAAATGACAGAAGGCCCCTTTCTTGTCCTGAATTACAGAACTGGTTATGTATTTAATGTAAAGGCTCAGAAAGCAAATTTGTGGTATATATTTCAAAATCAAATCTGTTGACAAAAGCCATTTCTTACCATTCATAGTAATTTCATATGACTCCAGTTTAAGAATTTTCTCTTTGAAGAGCTGTTGCTGTACATCACTCTCTAGATCATGCTGTCCTTTTGTAAACCACTCAAAGCACATCTGTGAAAGAAAGGCGGATGTATTTTTACCCCATTGTCATGGCAAGTATGTTAGTTCTGTACAGCATTGGCAAACTGTATCAGCTATTACAGTAACTTATCTTACAGAAATTTTATCCACAGCAAGAGGTTCAAAATCTAATCTCCCAGTAACCATACATATTATATGGGCTGTACTGCAGCATTAGGGTACTTTATAGAATCACAGAAGGACTTCAAGATCATCCAGTTCCAACCCCCCCTGCCATGGGCAGGGATGCCTCACACCAGACCATGTCACCCAAGGCTCTGTCCAACCAGGCCTTGAACACTGCCAGGGATGTAGCATTTAAAACTTTTCTGGGCACCCTGTTCCAGTGCCTCACCACCCTCACAGTAAAGAACTTCTTCCTTATATCTAACCTGAACTTCCCCTGTTTAAGTTTGAACCCATTACCTCTTGTCCTATCACTACAATCACAGTCATCTTTCACCCAAACAATGCTGAATGTCTCTTATGACTGCAAAATTACACATACCCCTTTTCAAACCAGTATCCATAAACCTGCAACTAGTCTCCTGGCCAGCGTTTCTCCCTCAGTCAAATTTAGTGTTAAAAAAGCATCCTAGTCACAAGTGAACATGTAACAGTGGCTCCATTAGCTTTCATGGGGAATATAAAATGCATTATTAGTGCTTACTACTCATGTTTGGCATGTCTCAACAAACACACGTGTTACTCATGACCCATTAAGATCCACTGCGCAACCACAGATACCAACGTCTCAAGGATTTCTTACCTCTCGATCTAACTCACAAACATCCTGGCCAGTTACAAGGCACTCCCAGATCTCCCTGGCACGATTCCAGCCCAAGTAAAGGGTGGCTTCTTGCAGAAAAAATGCCAAAAATTTTAGATGTGCTTCCAAATACTGAGAAAGAAGAAACAAAAACTCAAGCTTAAGACTTCTTTTCCCTGAAACAAGAAATCTGAGCATTCTTTTTAGCAAACTCAGTTGTCAAACAACAGTACACTTTGCAAAGCCTGGAAAACAGAAATTGCTACTGCAGTTTTATTTCTATTTTATGCAATTTTAAGCATTACTTCTTTTTTCTTACCTTTCTAAAAAGAAGCATAAATCCCCTTGGATTTGCTATTAATTTCTTGATATCGACATTATTTGACACTAGTAACTAAATCACAGCTAGCAATAAGCTAATATCATGCGGCTTCCATTTCCTAACTAGCAAATCTGTTTCAAGACCTTCACACCAAATTCAAGGGTATAGTCTCTTGAAGGGTCGTTGAGCTGGAAGGTAGAAGCTGCACAAGCTTGGAGACAGAAAGTCCTGGGCTGAGGAGATCCAACTCTTGACCAGTTAAAGACTTTGCTAAGAAATTTGGATTGTGATGTTTGCCCACCCTTGTTCTATAATACAACAAGGCTACATCGAGCCCCAATAGGTAAGTATCAGAACTGTAACTAAAAACCAGTGTAACTACTCAGAGATAACATATATACCAGTGAATTCCAAAATGAAACATCACCTAATCTTACACAACTTGGTCAGTGATAGACTACATCATGGTTTCAAAACATAAGGTAGTAAGAAATTCAGGGTTCAGTACCTCCCGGTAAGTGTATCGGCCGTCCACTAATGTTGCCCCAACAAGCCCTCCTGGACCTGCCACAGATGCAGCCAAACGGTGGCATGATATTAAGCTTCCTGTCACCAGCTTCACTATTTCAAAGTTTTTCTTTAAATCTTGAATGATGCTCTTGGCAAAAAACCAAAACAAAACATTAAGAGCTTTTAAAGAAAATAGATGAACAGGCACATGTCCTATTGGAAGGAATAATGTTCCCCCCTCACCAGTCAGCTGTATCCCATCCAAGCATCCAAAGTCCCCTTACATTATTGTTTTCAGGATGTGCTGAAACACACATGCTGCAGATTGCAAACAAAGTCCCACCCCTCTGCTCACCCACTGTGTAGCACATGTGACTTGCTGGTACTTTAGTCTTTTTTCTACTAGTCAATGTCAATTCAATTACAAAACAGCTGCTCTAAACATTGGCCACTGTTCATTTCTTAATTATTAAGCATGTTAATGATTCTACAGGAAGCTGAGAATACAATGAATTAGTCCTAACACAGCAAACAGATTTATACATGTATATACATATGTATACATACACGCACAAATGGATGGCACACCATACGGCATCTCTACCTGAATGGTTTATGCTACATCACTAAACACTACTTATCAAAGTATGTTTTAGTTTGTTGATTTTTCTCCCCCCTCCCTCACTTCTAAATTCAATTTCCACATTCTACAGAAGCAAAGCCACACAGACACAACAAGGGCTTCAAAAATCATCTCAGCATTATATTCTTACCTTGTCTTGCTTTTGGTAAGTTTGCTTAATAAATGAACGTGTGATTTCATGGAGCTGACGTAATGCTGGCACCACCCACACAAACTGAGGATTATTGTGCTGGGATGACTAGTAGTAGGAAAGGTAAAAACAATTACACATGTGTACATGCTCAACAACAGTCTAACTTTCCTCTTAAGACTCCTAGAAGCTTAATGTTGTCTATTAACACTACTGTTTCAAAACAGTATCTACTAGCTCTGAAGGCTTCAGTTACTTGTTCCTGGTCCCTTTTTGAACACACTCAAGGTGCCCTTCTTCACTTTCTACAAGAAACCCTTTGACACATATATGCCATTTTGCTGTCCTTATTATTAAGCCCAAAGTACCACCTCCTTGCTAGGGAACATGCAAATTAAGCAAACAAAAAGTTGCATCACGGAGAGATAACCACCACCTTCCTTAATTACAGGAGACGAAGCAGGCCTGTTAGGGCATAAAAAGGCAAATCCAGACAAATGATGTTACTTATTGCTAAAACAAGAATAACAGAAGAAACAATCTGAAATAGTACTGAGGGTTGAGAGACAAGAAGAAACTTCTGATTGGTGCTGCAAGGAGCCTCTGATAGGAAGCAAAGGACACTTAAGCTGCATTTTGAAAGAGATCCTGCGAAGAATTACCCTCCTACCTCATTGTTAGAACTGCTCATCACTTTTCTGGGAGGCTTCATTTTCTGTAAAGTTTGACCACACAAACCAGTACTGAGGTTGCTTATTCAGAGAAGTGATGTCTGGTTTAAATACTGACAACAACCACTACCACCTACGCCCTCAGATTAAAGTAACCTGCTCATAGCAGAGAGGTCGCTACTGAAGACTCCCTCATGTATTTAAGAATGCTGACTTAATATTACATTCCCTCCCAGTTTATGTCTTCATTTCCCCTAATAGAGGGTAATAAAAAAAAAGGATGTATTTTTAAAAGTCTGCTGTATGGTTACACCCAATCCCTTCTAGCTTACAATTACAGCTTTCCCTTAGTGTTCCCACTGCAGCACCTCTATAAAGGCCCTCACCAGAATGTAACTAAAAAGAATGCAAGAACAGGAAAGCACAAGAGAAGACCCAAAAGAAAAAACTGCAAGTTTTACAGACATTGAGAACCCAAAGTTTGAAATCCATATTCATAAACACAAACACACAAAAAACTGTGATCAATATCAAGAAGCAACAAACTTTGCTTCTGGAACAACTAAAATCCTCTACATATGCTGCAACACAGACAAAACCTGATTTACCATGGAAAAAAAAGGGATGAAAAAAGAACAAGCCTTTTTCTTTATTTACAGTATCCTTCAGACTGAAAAAAGACAGGAGCATTCCTGCAGACCTCAAGAAAAACTGCCTGCAGTGCAGGAGAGAATATATGCAGTCTTTAAAGCCATGCACATCTCTGCTGCTGCTGCCAGGAAACATCTTAGCACAGGCAGCTGCAATAATAGCTTCTTTATGTTAGCTGAAAAGAGTTTAAGTATTTTATTAAAATACAAAACTCTTAGGATTTAAGTATCAATTTGTATTTTGAGACTTAATGGTCATGCCAGAACACATGCTCAAAGAGAACTAGTCTAGATTTTCACATGAAAGGGACAGTTAAAATACTGACATACCTTTATAGTGGTTCCATTTGCAAATTCTAACCTTGGGCCCATCCTGGTAGTTTCCCATAAACTGATCACTCCTTGTGCTGAAAATTTGCTTAAAACAAAGGCAAGAGACTTACTTTGAGTCTCATGGTCAACAAACTGGCTCACACAAAGCCTACCCCTCTTGTGGACTCCCCAAGGTAAGAACTTACAGATGGGACACGCAATTTGAGCATCTTGAAAGGAAGGGCAACATCAAGACTAGATAACATTTCATTTTGGAGAAGATAAGTAATAAACCAACCCTCTTAATATCCTCTATGCATTTGATGATGTAGCTTCTTTTGATTGCCTCTTTCACTGCGTAGGCATCACTGAGGATTGTCAGATGTTCCTCCAAAGCCTGCTGAATAAGACTACATGGTAATGTTGGAAGATGAGCCAGCTCCCAAAGCACCTCCAGAACCTAGAGGAAGAAGTGCAAAGACTAGTCAGGACCTAAGAAGTACAGAGTCCACCAACTTGATGTTTAATAAAGAAAAACCCCAAACGAAGATCATTCACATGCCTTTCCAGTGGTCGTCTCCACCCGTGCTTCTCGACCAATGCGTCCTATCAGGCTCAACAGCTTCTGCCGCACTCTATCACTCTCTGTTTCCCAGCTCTGTATAGCAAAAAAATAATACTCACTATTAAAGCAGCAAGCACTGTTTGCCTGCTGTCTCACAAAGATAAATCTCAACTGTTTTACTGCAGGAAAATCGAAGTACAAACAAGAATGTTTCCACCAGGCATATTTCCTTAGTTCTGCTACTGGGAGCTACAGTATTTCTTTGCCCAATGATTTTTTTTTTTCCAAATATAAACTATATGAGATCAAATATAATAATAAAATCTCACTTTAAGTACCTTAGCACTGCCTATATGTGCCCTGGTTTTGGCTGGGATAGAGTTAATTTTCTTCCTAGTAGCTGTGTTTTGGCTTTAGTTTGAGAACAAAGCTGATAACAAACCAATGTTTTAGTTGTTGCTCAGCAGCACTTACTGTAAGTCAAGACCTTTTCAGTCTCTCATGTTCTGCCAGCGAGGAGAAGCACAAGAGGCCAGGAGGGAGCACAGCCAGGACAGCTGACCTGAATGAGCCAAAGGGATATTCTATCCCATAGAACATTATGCTCAATATATAAACCAGGGGGAGTTGGCTGGGAGGAGCTGATCGCAGCTCAGGGACTGGCTGGGCATTGGTCAGTGGGAGGTAAGTAATTGTGCTGTGCATCACTTGTCTGTCTTGGGTTTTATTTCTCTCTCTGTTGTCTCTCTTTTCATTACTATTATTAAATGGTTATATTTTACCTATTAAACTGTTCTTATCTCAACCCATGGGTTTTACCTTTTTCCAGTTCTCTTCCCCATCCCTCCACAGGGTGGTAAGCAAGCAGCTGCATGGTACTTAGTTGCCAGCTGGGATTAAACCCTGACAACAATGTACTTAAAATCTAAGTCAATCAG
This sequence comes from Psittacus erithacus, assembly GCA_009867235.2. Taxonomy (NCBI): domain Eukaryota; kingdom Metazoa; phylum Chordata; class Aves; order Psittaciformes; family Psittacidae; genus Psittacus; species Psittacus erithacus. The sequence goes on along the minus strand of WYDI02033273.1, from coordinate 8,498 downwards.
CAATACAGGAGCAGATCAGACTTCAGCTTAACACACAAAAAACTCAGCATTAAAAGTGTTATTTTTTTAAAGCCAATTTTATATTTATATAGAAAATATAAATGCATTGAAGGTATTTGCCTCTTGGTAGGCTGGATGCAGAAGTACATCTTATCTCTTCCTTCCCTAAAGGAACTGAATTCTCTAAGGAGGGAATTGAAAAAATTCATGTGAAAACTTACCTTTTGGATTAGAACAAATAAATGATTGAGCTGATCAGAGCTAAACTTTACAGCAGCTGCAGCAATAATGGTATGTATGTTTTCTATCACAGTGGAGGATTGTCCTGACTGAAAAGAGGAGGGAAAACACAAGAAAGGAGGTCTTTATCCCAAATGAGATCAAGAAAAATCTTCATGTGAGCATTACCCTGCTATTCATACTAATGACAAAGAGTAACAGGTTATGACATGTTAAAAACACAAGGTAAAAGTAACTGTCTCTACTCCCCATTTCACTGACAAGAGAGGTCTTTGGAAGTAACTCTACAGCAGAAAGACCAAGTTAATCTGCCATTATTACAGCAGCTTCAAGATGCTGCAGTGGCCCATACCACTGCAAGGCGTGGTGCCAGAAACACAAATATGACCATCCTTATTTCTTAGTTAAGTTCATGTGTGGAGTGCTCCATCTCTGACAGCCCTTAAGGCTTTACCCAAAAGCAAGCAATACAAAATCTCCTCCCACACTGATGGGAGCACCATGGTAACAACAGCCAGAAGAACAAAAGTGAGCTAGAATTATACTTCAGCTCTACCAAGTTTGCAAAACTTGCTACCATGCCTGCATATACCACAGATCTGACAGAGTCAAGTGAGTTTAGTCTAAAACTTCAACATTTGCACAGAGAAGAAAACCATTTCCTGCAGCACACTACGTCTCTGGTCAAAATTTCCATGTGGTGTTTGCATTAAGCAGTCAAACCACCTTTCCTACACTGCAGTAAGTTGAATATACATAAAGTGAATGTGAAAAGATGACTTGTCAGTCAATTCTATGTATGTACAGGGAGCTAAACAGGAATTCATGAGCTTACTCTCCTTAAAGTCACACCGTGAGTTGCATTCAAATGCATACCTCCAGTCATAAAAATTAACATCCTTAGGCATGGTCTTTGGTCTAGACAAACACTCTATCACCTATTTCAGGCTGAAAACATCTCATTCCAAGCCAAATATTTTCACAGCCCTTTAACACTTGTTGCAAAGAACGGAACTTCATTGTAAGATTTAACAGCTGTATTACAAGAAATTGTCAGAACACTTGATTTTAAATGGTAAAGGAAGAAGCAGAAGAAAGCCTTTGCATTAATTATACTGTTAACATCTCAACACCTCCACTTTGCAGTAGGTGCATACATTATCAGCCAAAAAATCCTACCATTAGAATGTCTGCTTTTGTAAGACAGTCTAAACCACCTGCCTCGTCTTGGTTGCTCACCTGAATTCTCCAGATTTTAGTGAGCTCATCTAGAGATAATTTACTGCCCAGCAGTTCAATAATTCCCTTTATACGATCACAGTATTGTGCTTGGTCTATATTACCTATAAAACAGAGAAAGGCAACTAAGTTAATACATATAAAACAGTATTAGAGTCATTAAAAGCCTAAGAATAAACAAGTTCTTTTGAAAGGGAGAAGAACAAAGCTCTACCTTCACTGGAAAATTCCCTCTTTATTGTTACAAAGAAATTTATCAGGCCAAAGAAAAAGAACAAGGCTCCTATTTTTATTTTGTCTCACTTCATACAATAGCAGTTAACAGCTATAGGACATTACTACTTGGAAAAAAATACCCCTCTTTTTCTCTTTCCTAGAGCCTAACAATATACAAAGATAAACCAGGAATAAAAACCCCAGGTACAGCAGAAGACATCTGCAGATGTCAAACGGAGGACTAGATGACAGTAGCAGAATTTGCAGGCTTTTCCTTACTCCATTTTGAAGATGATAAAAACCTTCAACTCCTTTGTTAATTAAGATGCACTGAAAGGGACAGATGAAATTGTTATAAATACACTCAAAGCTCATGTCAAAAGTCTCTGTGGAAGTGCTTACCTTCTAGAGCAATGGACAGGACAGAGTTTTCTACCAGCCAGTTTAGTAACCGGTCTGTATCTATTGCATTCTTCACTGACTTGGATACAGTGCTGTCTTCTATTAATTTTGTTACCTAGAAATTGCAACATGGGAGATTCTAACAATGATGCCCACAGGTGTTCTATGTGCACACAAGGAAATCTATTCAAAAGGCTCACTGTGAAGCTTAAGTATGAATGCTGACATATTTTGAGCACAGGAGGTGTTTGAGCTTTTTTGGGTGGTTGGCGTCTTATTGTGTGGTTTGGGTTCTTTACCTTTTGTGTGTGTTTGGTTTTGTTTTCTAATAAGCTGTTTAAAGACAAACTCCTACCCAGAAACACCTCCTTGTCATCAGCCTCTGATGCAGCAGATTCTTATTCACATTCTGACACACAAAAGGTATATTTCTGCAGGGTATAGTCCTACAGATATACCAGCAGTAGGTTATTTCAGGCTTCTGCTTCTTACACTCAAATCAGTGCCCTATTTTTTTATCCAATACAGGCTCCTCACTCCAGGGAGAAAGAGCACATTTCCGCTAAGGCCTTCAAAAGCTGCACTTTTAGAACTTCACCAAGGATACACAGCATTTATGACTAAGAATCAAACAGCAATGAGGTTTAACATCTCAATTTTCCCATAAATAAAAACACAAAAGAGGAACTCTAAAACGCCTTACAATGGCTGCATTCTAAGCCAATGCATTTTTGGGGGGACAATTAAATTATAGAAATACTTGAAGGAAGAGATGAACGAACAACACTATACTTAAACCACAACTGCCATCAAAAAGAAACTGTTTCCTTCTGCTTTGATATAAGATTTTAGCACGAAGAGCTCTGGCCCATAAACCGCAGCCCCTGGGTGCTCCTACAGTGCCCATGTACCATTTCATTTTTTAGGGTTGTGGTTTCGATGGCTTCTTACCAACCCATCCTACCTCACACATGCACAGACACACCCCACAAAAGCAAACCTACTTCTTTGAGGGAATTCATTTTCGCACTGAAGTGAGGAGACTTTAGCATGCGCAACAGAATGTCCAGCCGCAAGTCATCTACCGCCGTTACCAAATCAGGTTGGAAGCGCATACACAGCAGTTTGATACCAGACAAGAGCTCAGGGATACTGACTAGTCTCTATTTAAAACAAAACACAAAAAGGACAAATAGAGGCACTGCTATTTTTGCTATTCTGTTTCAGACTTCAATGATTCACAAAGAGGAGGTTTAGTGACCCAATATAGACTGTTTAATCTATGAAATGCAGTACCATGTACACCTTAAAGTATAACTTGTACATTAGAAACCTTAAGACAGCAAAAGCTTTGGTTAAATTAGACTTTCTTGCTACAGATGTGGTACACTATATTGCTCCTATGTAGTTACACCACTATGCATACTTTACAATTAACAATTTCAGTCTAAGTAAAAAGTCAGCACTTAAAAACCTAATAGACCTGAATGCCAAATTCAGGGTAATACAGGACGTAGTCACAAGATACATGGACATAAAATATCAGCAGTTACTGAACTCTCAGAAGCAAACAGCTAATGTAACAGTCAAAGTCTTATAACTTGTGTGCATACAACAGACTGCAAGATAGTAAGCACCTTCAAATCAGTTAGAGAAGTGAGCATTCAGCTTGCTGCAGAACTGGACCAATAAAACATATTTGATAGTAACAGAGGTAAAATACTTTAAGGGTCGTAACATCAGGTATTTACTGAAAAGGGGACTGAATGGAATTGGGTAAATGTATTTTGTTCTGTGCCATTCAGAATTCAGAACAGGCTGTATTTTTTCTTATGAAAATAAAGCTATTGTTCTAGTCTACATTGCCAAGATACACGGTAAGTTCTTCTTAAATATTTAATGTATAAAACATTACCTTGTCTTTCAAGTCCTTCTCTTCTACATTCTGCACATACTTAATCATTTTGTGAATGACTGGATCCAGCATGGGCTAAAGAATGTGAGAAAAGGCATGACAATCATTTAGTGTTTCCTGAAATCAACCATGATATTCACAAGATCTGGCTTCAGCCAAATGAAATACTTAGCTGAAAGCTTACAATTATCTCAGACAGAAAGCAACACCTACAACATACATAAAGCAATCCTGCTGGCTATGTCCAGCAAAAGCAGCAATTAGAGTAAAAAGCCATTTCAGACCACTGTAATATGGGTTTGCAAAAAAAGGTGGACAGATCAACCCTTCTAAATGCATCAGTTATTAGATGCACATGCCCCTCTGACTCCCAGTGGCTTCTAAACTACCTCCCCTTCAAATAAAGCCTTTCAGTCACTTATTAAATCAATACTTTTTGTTAGTGAGCGCAGGTGTGAAGCCTGGAGTCCATTTACATGTACAAATGTATCATGGTGATTTTTTACCCCTGTATTACCAGTTTCTCAGTGTAAAATCTCATATCCATGTGCTTGATCTCAGCCAGAAAATTAAAACTAAACCCAAAATTCACCCATTAGGCTAAATTCTTTTCCCACATTCTTTACACTGATGAAGTTTATTAATGGCAGATGCGAAGCTTCTCACTGTTGCAGATGTAGATACATGACTACAGATTACTGTGCTTAGAAAATGAATCTGAACACTATAGGTGTCCTCTATCATGACCCTCAGGATGCTCAAAATGTTTCTTGCACTTCATGCAATGTGAGTTGAAGGCTTTTTGAATTAGTCACCAGTTTCACACCAAAACAGTTGTAAACTGATTTTCAGTCCTCCAATAACTCAGAACAAAGACATTTTACCTGTACTACAGAAGAGTTAAGATATTCTGCACAAACTCCAAATGGCTGAACTAATGCAGAGATTGCCTGAAACAAAAAAATACAGCAAGTATTTAGGTGCACCTATAGAAGGCCTTTTCAGTGCTAGTGATCTATAACAAAAGGCAAATTAAGGTCAATAAGTATTATTTATCTCAGACAACAGTTTCCAGTCATTTGCTACAAATTTCTTTTGGTGTGCAAGTCCTTTACAAGAACACATGGCTCAGGAAACAGATTTACTCTATGGCATGCAGTATGTATTATGTATTTTTGCCTGAAATAAAAAATGCCTTCCCAGTTTTCACTAATCTCGGTCCTCTCATTCTGTTCAGTCTTCTCTGTCTGATCCTGTTTCAGTCACAGAAATAAACAGACAGAAACAGACACATCAGATTTTGGTCGCTCTCTACAGCAATAAGAAGTGTGAATGCAAGACTTAAGGTTAAAGCCATACAGGAGATTTCTTTCCTAAAGCATTAAGTGGGAAAAAGCTTTTGTAAATGTGTCAGATGCATGTCAAGATCTCTTCCATGCATGATTTTCAAGTGATATTTATCATGAAGAAATTAAACATATAAAGGCATTTGTTTGCCAATAAATAACATCAAAATCTGCTTACTCTCACACTGGATCAAGAGTTGTGAAACTGAGTGTGCACCACTGCAATCAAAGGCCTGAACTGAGTGATGCTGACCCAGGCTTCCTTCCTAAGCGAGCAGTTATTAATGGGTCAACAAAGTCAAAGTTCCTATTGCAGGATCAGGATTTAAGTTGAGTTGCCTTATTCTTCTGTCAGGCTCACATATAAGCTTATCTCTTTATAAAGTAGCAAATATCAATACCCCAAGAAAAGAAGCTGAATCCTCGCCAAATGGTACTTGACTGAAAGCAGACTGATTTTAGACTGTGGGACAAAATTCTAAATGACATCTTTTCCCTTAACTCCCTTGGAAAGATTCTGAAGTCTCCTGAATATAGGTTAGAAAGCTAAAAAATGAACCAGTTAGGCTTTGTCTCCAAAAATAGTTTAGCCCTGCTGAACCAGTCAGTTTTTAGACACAGCTCTTGAACAGTTGCTCTTGATTAGACAGTGTCTGTCTTCCTAAGGATTTTTTTTCTTTAACAATGATCTCTATAACAAATGATACAAGTCAATTCACTTGAAGCTAAATGCAGCTTCAGTTGAATTAAACAAAAAACCAGGGACAAGCTGGTGAACGTACAATGAAACTAGATTGACTGACGTCTAACTGGAAGGCTGACTGTTAGCCAGAGATACACTAACCCCTCCCCTTTTCTGCGGTATCTCAAAAGCTCTTGCGTCAGAATTCTTATGCACAACCTCATTTAACTTCCAGTCTGACAGCAGTTCTCCAGGACTCTGTGGGATTGTTGCTCTGGTACCAAAGCAAAGGTAAGAGCACTGGCAAAAGGGACATTTCTGGTTCTACATGAATGTGTAATGGAAAGGGAGAAGTCTTGTGACAGAAGATTAACTTACCCCAAGTTCAATATCTTCTGAATTGAGTTTGGACTGAATTGCTGAAAATCCACCCAACTCTGCAAACTGAAATAAAATCATCAGTATTATGTTAGTGAACTACAGTATCTTATCTTTAAAATTAGCTATTATAGGAAATATGGGATTGACAGTTCCTGGTATGCCAACAAGTATTCTTTACTGTGAAGCATCACATTCAACACAAGCTTTATGTTCCCATGGGAATTAGAAGCACATTGGTGCATGCAACACAGTTATACTCAGTATCAGTTCAAACAGCAAGCTAGAAACTCTATTTTGGTTAAAAATGGATATAGGGAAGAAAGCCAGACCACATACAGCAACTGGCCTGGCACGTTTGACTGGGAAACAGCACTGCAACCTAAGCTGAGCTCTCAACTTCCTCTAGTCACAGCTATTGTGTTAGGTGAGGTGCTTAAGGGAGAAGGCAGCAACTCAACAAGATTTATTTAGCAAGGCTCCTTCTCTATATGTAGGCAGGATAAAACACTTCGGGTTTTTGTGGTTGTCAGAAAAGTGAAGAGTGAAAAAAACAAGCTGGGGGGAGAAGAAATTACTTCTGAAAGAGCACTGAATTCAAGTGACAAATTACAGGTCTCATTTTACATTTACCTACCCTGTTTACCAGATCCACCAGCCAGCCATGAGGTTCCTTGAACAATTAAAACATTAACAAATTAGTAGCTGAAACATCAACACTACGCATTTGTCTTCTGAAACAGAGATTTGGACAGATGCATTCAGCCCACTAACACCGCAGCTACATGGACTACGATTTCAAAGAAACCAGCAATGTGTTTGTAACAGCTCCTTCACCAAGCGTGTAGCTGCAGCTCTGGCTAGTTCTCATTAGCATCATCCGTTTTTGGACTCTGCTTGACATCATTGACCACGTGCTGTGGCAACAGTACACACTGTGGCTGCTGACTCACATCAACTACATTTATAGCACATTAGCAGTGTGGAGCATTACTAAAGGACCTTTCCCAAAGCAGCAGAGGTAGAATTTTCTTTCTATGGCCACAAACTTGTTTCCTGAAGGAGAAATCAACTCCACTGATGCTTTTTTAGCACCCACCCATCTGGAACAACTGCGACAAGACAGTGCAAACCTCAAGAACTGCCTCCTTGACAGTGTGTCTGACTTGAAGATATCCTATCCTTGCCTGTCAGAAAAGCATGAATTCTCTGCTAGAATTATATACTTTGAGTTATCCTGGTCATTTCACACTCAACAGCCAAACAGATGTCAGTCCTTTGATACAACAGATCTACCTATCTGATTGTTGTGCTACTTTAGACATGAAAGTACACCAATTTCTAAATCCAGCCTCTAAGAGAGAACTGGGACAATTTAAGAGGGCAAATACATTTCTACAGTCCACCATAATCTGAAGATCTACTTGCTATAATTCTTGGTGACACATTTAAGCTTTCTTGTGTTATAAATACCAACTAATCAAACAATCTTTCCTGAAACAAACACATCTAACTCAAAAACAGGTCATGGCCATACTCACCTTCTGAAAAGTGGATATGGGTGAGACAGCATGCATGTTCCCCTCCCCGAAGACTTCCGCCCAGTTTCTCTGGCACACCTTCATTCGGTTCTTGAAATGATATTCATTGTCGGGGTTAAATGCCTTGAAAGAAAAGCCCATGGCAATGAACAGCATGGCTTATGCCAGTCTCAAAGCCTACCTTGATACTATCTGACTTCTGCAGTTGAGTGTTCTCCTGGCTGACAGTTAAAGATCCAGCAAAACAATCAAGTTTAACAAAAGACCCCTGATCCTGCCTCTTGGTTCTGACTGTATAAAGCATCCTGAAGCCTCCACTCTGTAGAAAACATTCAATACAAATGAGCCTGAGATCTGTAAAAGGGCAAGATGAACTCAAAGTACCAGTTCTAAAAATAAGCAGTGAAGTGACAGAGTAGCAACACTTCCAATATCTGAAGGGGGCCTACAAAGATGCTGGGGAGGGACTGTAGTGATAGAACAAGGGGTAATGGGTTCAAACTTAAACAGGGGAAGTTTAGATTGGATATAAGGAAGAA
>WYDI02033272.1:0-28290 GCA_009867235.2 Psittacus erithacus | reverse complement strand
CTGTCTCTGCTTCCTCCCGGCCTCCCCTCCTCCCTGGCCGAGCATGAGGCTCAGAAAGTCCTTGATCAGTCTAAACATTCTAAGCAGTAGCTGAAAACATGGGTATTATCACTGCTGTTCCCAGACCAAAAATCAAAAACACAGCACTGCACCAGCTACTAAGAAGGAGAGAAATGACTACTATACCTGAACCCAAGACACAACCCTATGGTGACCTTTTAATATTGCACATACATTTTATTCCTACAGATAGCCATGCCCCCATGATCCAGCATCCTCACTGTTAATCACGGTTCAGTAAACAGGCCTGGCGTAACTGCTTACCTTCACAGCAAATTTTCTGCATCAGTCCATCTGCAATAATCATTTTGCATCACTCTTGCGTACCAGTTCAAATGCTTCCTATCAACCTGTCCTCAGAATTGGATAGATTGTACCTTACAAAGGGGCTGGAAGGAAGCTGGGAGAGGCCTAGACCATTCCACCTCAGTGACTATTAAGGGAGCTGAATGCTGAATTTTTTTTTCATCCAGCCCCTACTTCCCCCAACCAAACCCTTTTCTTCCTCTTCACTTCTTTCTCAGAGCCATGTGTGCATGTATGGATGTACATAGCAAGTGTCTTATATACAGATGAAAACCAAGAAAACTATGGATGAGAGGAGACATTCATAGACCTGCACCTGGTGATGTACACTTACCCTGCTTGCCCATTTCCTGATCACCTTTTTCTATTCTGAAATTATGAGGAAGGGGCAAATCTTCCTTGCCATCATTTCTATATCAGCAGCCACACACTGGAACAGTCTTTGTGATTCTTTTGAAGTACCACTTTCCCTTAGCGTTTCATTGTATAGATGCCCAGCATAGGTTTATATAAGTTGATGAAGTCATGACTAAAAATGCATCCCTTATAAGTTAATGCCTTTAATATAGACCTGAATTTCCCTATTCTCAGTGTTATGAAGACTGCAGAATGACTGCTTAAAGTATGTAATAGAGCATAAAAAAATAGAGGCACCATAAACTCCTCAGAAGAAATCGGAGCAGTCTGCCATATTTGAATGATTCTCAGTACATATTTTAAAAATATATCTCATCCTTTAAAATAGAAATATTGGATGGAAATTCATGAGGATTTGGGGACTCTATTTTTTTAAAATTGGTGGTAATGAAATAAGAAATTAACAAATAAGTTAGAAAACATGCAAATAAACAATTAAAACATCCAAATACTAACCTTCACATGTTAGTATCTAAAAAAAAAAATAATCTAATGTTTCATAGAAGAAACTAGAATTTGTTGAGGAGAAAGTAGCTCATTCCAACACTAGATTTGGATTTATTTTCTTTCCACTCACAGAGCTGGTACTGGTGCTAAGTATAAACTACAAAAACAGAAAAACATAGAGAAGTTATTTCCACATCATTTACAGTTTTCTGGCTTATTGATTTTCTCTCTGCCACCTACAACTCACATTTCCTTTGAGTCATTTGTTTTACATTTTAAAGGAACAGCCTTCCAAAACCAGTTAATTTTACTAAGGCTTTTATGTGTCATTGACAATTCAGTATGATATTAATTGTTGTAACACTGATGTTTACAAAGCAGGCTAAATCTTGATTGTTCTACTCACAAAATCGGAAAAGAATCGAAAGAAGCACAATAAACACCTTTTTTTGCTTGGTTTGAGTGTTAGCTGCCTCTTGTACTATATGAGACTTCATGCAGCCTTCTGTCTGCTTGTATGGAAATTTGATATATCTGAAAATAAAAAGTGACTTTATTTTAAATGATTTTCTTGGCAAGTACAACTGAAAAAATATAACCCTGTAACTCAATTAGAAATATCATTGTGAAGCAAATGTAACAAATCATCACAAAAAAGGAGATTTATGGAGGCTGTAATAAATGAGACCAAAAGTAACTAGACAATATACACAGTAAATCTTTTTAGAACAATATTTTTAGCATTTGCCCCTACATTGATATTATAATAATTTCTACATTATACACAAAAAAGAGGTTAGTTGTTTTGACTATATGCGTATGTTCTTTAAATAGTCACAAATTTGAAGAAAGACGGCTTTCCAAAAATACTTTAAAACTTTAGAGAAAGGGAGAAATGCCATAAGGAAAGATTCCCAGATGCCAGTACTCAAGGCAGTGAGATTGCCTGAACTTAATTACCTAAAATGCAGTGCTGATTTGCTGAAAGATGCATAGTATTGGAGTACTGTTAATTAGCACAGAAAAGCTCAAGGGGCTTCTCACAAATTCATATCACCTGGGTAATGAGAAACACAGGAATAAAAGACTTCTTGGGTCACTGATTACACTCCTGTGCAATCACAATCAAATCTCAACTCAAACTGCACTGGATACCTCCTTCTATTCTGTTGGTGAACCATTGGTAATTTCTCTCCAGATCTGATTTTCCAGGCATATTTACACCCTTTCTACCCTCTGAGGGGTCTTTCCATTTACAGAGTAACTTTACTTATAACCTGTTTACATTAATTTGTTTTAAAGTAACTTCTGCCCTTTAAGCTCCAAAAGCTCATTCCCTCCTAATGCTTTTCCCTTCCTCAGTGCACAGAAATAAATCATATTCACTTTCACATTTTGTTTTTCTGTGAAAAAGAAGCCAAGTTCTTTCAGAGTCGTCCCAAGGGATTTGCTTTCCATTCTCTTTTTATTCTAGTTACATTTTCTTCATCAATTCTAGTTTGAAATTGATCTGTCATAAAGGGAAGTGGCCAGAATTTTAAATAATCTTCCAGAGGTTCTATCAGTGCTTTGCACAGCAGTATGAAAACTCTCCTTTCTCTAAAAAAAGACCTCTCTAGTATGCCTAGAACTGGATTTACCATTTCCATGTCACATCACAATGACAACACAAAACCATTCAAAAATTAGCTACTAAGCACTGTAATTACATCCCCTTCATTTCTACCATTTGAAGTAATATGGTATAACAGATGTTCTTCTCCTTAGTTCACAAATGCATGACTCTGCATTTTGTATTATTATGTCTTTCCCCATTTTTATTAGTGAATTTCTCAAGGTCCTACACCTCTCTATGATATTTCAGTTCTATCTTTATGTTTGCAATGCTTCTCAGGTTCTGCTATCAGCAAATTTTGTAAGCACACATCTATACTTCTTTTTCCCTCCACTAATGTAAATTTAAATACTTAATTAAACAAAAGAAAAAAAAAAACCAAACAAAAAACCCAGAAAAAACTTTTTTAGCTGTATTTAAATAAACCCCCAAAAAAATCCCTTCCAACAAGCAACTGCCCTGTAGCTATGACTTCTCCTGCCACTAGAGTCATTACTTCAATTAAGTATCTTTTTCTTGCTTCAAATATTTTTCATATCAACTCCTAAATTCTTTATCTTTGCTAGTAACTTCCCATCAGTCCTTAAAGCACTGTACAGAAGCCCCAAAAGAGCAGGTATTTAATCTGACTTGGAATATCAGTTATCAGCAATAAGGTCAGGTTACACGGGATCTATTTAGGTAAACTCATGTTATTTTTCAGCTCATTTACTTTCAACCCATTAATTATTCTTCCCTTCAAGCATCATTCTGAAGTTCTGTATAGTACTAAAGGCATTTACAAATTTATTTATTTTTTTTTTTTTTTAAACAAAATGTCTGGGTTTTGTCTTTGTGGACTATGGGAATACTATCGTTGACTTGTGTGAGTTTTTAATTCTTTGTTATGTACACAGTTTCACATACCACTTCTTTCCCTCTTTGAGAAATAGTTTACACCATTTCAACTGAAGCATAGTAATTGCACTGAGTTTTACCTGAACTTGTCACATAAGTGGTTTTTAGCTATTACGTTTTTTTGTTCCTGTTCGACATAACTGATGCAATTGAAGCAAAGCATTAATCTGGCTCCAAGTCATAATACCGTTTCCTTTACTGTAACTTTTCTTCATTGTGGCCTTTTTCTCTTTCTCTTTTTACTTTAATTTTATAAATAACCTTTTTATATTTCTTTAACTTTACTTGGCAAAAGAAAAGCAGCATAACCTTATCTTCTCTAATTTAAAATATTAACAGCTGAGATCAGCAATTTGATGAGGGTCAGTACATGCATCATCCATTCATGCTGAGCAGTCCTGAAGAATTAATTAGTCCTTGAGTTCACGGCAATACAGATCCCACAAAAAGGAAACTCTGCAACCCCAATAAGCCAAGGACAGAAAGGCCCTGTGACACAAAGAACTGTTGATCAAAATGGTAATTGTCTGGGTAAGCATGTTATCATAGTTTCATACCCTGTTATGATGACAAGCTGCAGCCAGGTCCCCTTTGAAGCTGAAAGCATCAGAAGGCAGAACTCCTAATTGAGGTTTGCCAAAGTTTTGCAGGAGCAAACATGCCAAGCAAAGAAAATAAATCTATCTGTCTCAGTTCAAAGGATTACTTAAGATCACCTGGGACCACCTATCTTTGAAAATTGTTGGTATTAGCACCAGGAAATGAAGCCATAAAACTGGAGTGGAAATAGCACATGCCAGGCACTGTCCTCGTACAGAGGCTCAAGGAGCCAGTCAGGATCAAGCTCCAGTGCAGCCCAGCTTAAGCAGAAATTGTGATCAAAACATGAACACAACAGTGGAAATAATACAACTCAGCAAGGATCACAATGCTGTACACCAGTATCTTACTGTGACAAACATCACTGATAAGTGCTTAAATTTGTCTGGAACTGAAAGATTAGGTTTGGGAAACTTTGAAGCCTTTCTTGGCTTAAAGAGCTCTATTCTATTTATTAGGCAACAATAATGCATTTTACTATGTCTGGAAAAGGCACATGCATGCATTTGTACACGTTCTTCTTAATATATTTTCCACATTGGGTGGATAGTTTGTTTCTTCCATGCAGATGAGAGGATTGTTTCATGAGTGAGTTGAGCACTTTTTCACAGAGGTTAGTTTTTACCTTCTTCAGAAGCTGTGGAAGATGACTAAGTACTCTGACCTGTCAACAAGGAAGGTTTATTCAGGAATGTGGTTTGTCTAGTACAGGGGATCTACTTTACCAACTATGAGATTCCTACTCCAGCTCAGGGTTAAAACTTATCTGTCATGTTGAGGACTTAGCTTTCCGCTCAGTTTATATTAAAGTGTATATGGTATTGATCTCTCTCATATGGTTTATCTAGTCTTTGTTTCTTTTCTGGAAATTAATGCTATTTCTCTTCTCTGGTTCCCACATTAAAGCTTCAGGATGACCTCTGTTCATGTGCATACTGGCCTGTATCACAAATAGTGTGGCCAGCAGGCCCAGGGCAGTGATCATCCCCCTGTACTTGGCACTGGTGAGGCCGCACTTCAAATACTGTGTTCAGTTCTGGGCCTCTCAGTACAAGAATGACACTGAGGTGCTGGAGTGGGTCCAGGGAAGGGCAAGGAAGCTGGTGAAGGGTCTGAAGCGCAAGTCTGATGATGAATGGCTGAGGGAACTGGGGTTATTTAGTCTGGAGAAGAGAAGGCTCAAGGGTGACTTTATCACTCTCTACAACTGACTGAAAGGAGGTTGCAGTGTGGTGGAGGTTGGTCTCTTCTCCTAAGTAACAAGCAACAGGACAAGAGGTAACAGCCTCAAGCTGCACCAGGGGAGGTTTAGATTGGATATTAGGAAAAACTTCTTCACTGTACAGATAGTCAGGCATTGGAACAGGCTTCTCAGGGAACCAGTGCAATCACCATCCTTGGAAGTGTTCAAAAACCATGGATGAGGCCTTTAGTGATATGGTTTAGTGGTGGTCTTGGCAGTCTCTCCATCGGGCAGAGGGGACTCCTGGGAGTCTCTGCCACTGCCTCTTTACACACCTGCCCCCAAGCAGGTTTACACAGATGCCCCCAATCCCCTGACTGCAGCATTGCCTCAGTAACCAGTGAAATAAGAGTCTGTCATACTAGATCTCTCTCTAGCGGCACACAGGCCTGCCCTTCACACTTTCCTGCCTGGGTTCTGACCCCATGATTTTATTTACTTCTATGAAGAACCCTACTGCATCCTGCACTTCATTAAGGTAATAAAAGACTCTGGCTCCCATTTCACATGTCTCTGTTTCATATTCTTTATTTCAAACACTGATTTCCTCCCAGTGTATCAGGAGTAATTATTACTCATCTTGGCAATAACTATTTCAGCTTGAAATTATGGTCTTGAAAAGAGCAGAATGATGCTCTGATTTAAGGACCCTGCCAGCAACATTAGCATTACTAGTTTACATGCGTAATATGAACATCAGCTATTTTAAAGGACTATATTTCTTCTGTCCTCCTCTGGCAAAGCTACATGTTAAAAGAAAAAAAAAATGAGTCAGAACAGATAAAAGACCTTTTCTGAGATTTATTGTGGTACATATGTTAATGGAAAATATCAATTCTATAAAAAGACATTAACGTTGATTTGTTATACCTGACATCTTATGAAACTGAAATGCAGATTAAAAATATCAAAAAAACAACAAATAACTTAATTTTTAGGATTTCTACACATACATTTTCTTCAACTCCTGAAGTTTTGTGTCACTTTTCTAACCAGAAGCAAAATATCTAGGTTGCACAGATTACTTGGTATTAATTTCAGTGTACTTCAAACAAAAGTGATCCAAAGGCTAAGAAGGGGAACACAACATTTGCTGCTTATTAAGAAGAGAAAATATTTAATTTAGCTCAGTTTTTAATGCCCAAATTTGTCTTTTTTCTATTCTTACTACAGGAATCTTATAGTATATAAAGACAATAAATCATGGAATGAAAGACTGCTGAAGCAATCATACAACAAATATTGTTTCTACCTCCTCTTTCTCCACTGCTCCTATTCTTTTTCACTCACATTCTTGCCTGCCTTTCTTTAGTATCTTAATTAGTTCCTTCTTTCCCTTGCCTGTCTTTGAGGATAGAGCCTGGGGGCAGAAGAGAAATTGGTTGGACTGGGAATATCGTGCACTTGTGCATGCAACTTGTTTGCCAGGGCCAGTAAGGTGTTTCAGAGATTTTATTCACTTCCATATCATTTCACTCACTCACTTGTTTTTCCAGCACCCCATTGTCAAATCCAGCAAACCCATATCCTCTGCTTCTCCCTTCCTCGCTATCCCCCCTCTTTGTCAGTTTACTACTCCCAGTGTGAACAGCCCAAGAAAACAGACATGCATCCAAAAGCAAGTCCTGATGCACACCGATTTAACATTTTTTTCCAGAAAAGTCTAATTATACATGTTCCCTATTTTCTGAGAAAAATGCATGCAGAGGCTTGTAAAATACGGCACGATGGATTAATAAGGTAGCCCTGAAGTTTTTAAAATTACACACAAAAACTCCACAAAGCCAAAGTAGAATGATGTGTTTGAATCTCTCTTTGCTTTCAATATTCAGAAAGACTTTCCCTCAGTTCAGCACTACACAACTGTATCTATTATTTACAAGTCACTGCAGCCTTTTCTTAAGAGATCCACAGCACAGAAGCAATGGCTGTTCATAAGGCAACAGTGAAGATACTGCACAGCTAGTGCCTTAAGGCATTTCATAATGAAGGTAAAATTACAGAAGCAGCTCCTTTGACATCTGTAGGACTAAAATTTTCCAAATAAGGTAGCACAATCTGTGATTTTTTTTTTTCTCTTTTTTGCTTCCTATTTAAATAAACTAAAAAATTCTGCAAATACAGCAGGAGCAAGGCTTTCTTTTCAGAATGAAGTCAGTTTGCTTCCTGAGCTTATAGTCAGCAGGGTTTGGTGGTTGGTTTGTTTCGGTTTTTGTTTTGTGTGTGTGTGGTTTTGGTGGTTTCCTTTTTACATATATATTTTTCATTTTTTGGAGGAAGCAGTGTGTGATTGAAATGGGAGAAATGGGTGAAAGCTGCAATACCTTTTCCTATGAATATAAGTGTTATCAGATAGCTGTTGTACTCGCATCAGTCTGTTGCAGTAAGAGGGAATAAGAAAAAAAATTAATTCTGTGCACAAAGTTCAGGATTAACAGAATTACTTCTTTACACCATCACTCTTATGTACTCCATAGTTACAGAGTGTCTGCAGCAGATGTCTACACTACTTGAAAGAAAGGGACGGTTTTTAGTGTAATTTAGAGATATTTCCACTGTTTTCTTCTAATCTTTTACAAAAAGCCTCTGGATCAGCAATTTTTAGAAAGCAAAGACCTAGGTATAATTCAACTTAAGCATGTCCTGGAACATGCACTGGCAATGTTTCGCTCTCTGCCCTACCCTGCCCATTCCTCCCAAGCTTCATGGGAGTCAACTCTGAGATTGGGCAAAACTTGTTTATAATAAATTTATTGATTCTCACACCATAGTCATTCAAATTGTGTCCTTTCCTGTTTTATAGCAATATCTTTTACATGATAAAATTATTTTAAATTTCATAACAAAACCTTGACCTATGTTTCTGAAAGCTTGATTGAGGGGCAAGAGATAACTGGCTTTCCATATGGCTTTGGTTTCATTCCTTTGCCTGTTATTTTGCTCTGGTATATAATTCAGTCCCAAGGCAAAGAAGAAATCTTTTCATTACCTTCTCAAATATTATTTCCTTCAGCTTTTTTGCGCACTCCTAATTTGGAGTCCAGCCCATGATAATATCAACAACTTGCAGCTGTATAATATTTCCTCTTTAAGGTATGACTGACCCACACTGTTGATTCTCTATCTCCCAGGAAAAGTTAGCATTTTCTAGCCACCTTAATGCTTAGGATGGTCACAATTTCACCTCTATACATGACTTAACTTTGTAAAACAACTGTATCTCAGCCAATGATAAATGTCCTGATTTAGAACTCACAATTTTTTCCTCAAAACAATTCATAATGTATCATGTATTTTGTATATTATCCACTGAAACAAATGCCCTGGCTGTTCCCTACTTCAATGAGACACATTATACACAACCCATCAATGCATAATGTTAGAAGGGCTGTTTCTAAGCAATTACATTGGTTTTACCAATGGAAAAAATAAATATTTTTAAACAACATAAGGTCTGGACTATTTATTTTTCAAAGAAATATTTATACAATATGGAAAGAAAGTTCATTTAACACTCTGACTTGCACATCAGGGAATCAAGCTCATTCTGTTCCACTGACTTTTGTGCAAACCTCAGATCATCTGACTTTCTGTACCATCTTCTTTCACCTTAGTGTTGTGAGAATGAATACCTCAAAGATCGTGAGGAACTGAAGTACTACACAGGGAATGAAATATAAGAGAGTAGAGAAAATATTCACTGCAGGAAGAAAAATATGCACAAAACACTACCATGCATAGATTTTAAGCAGTGCAATTTTTCCCCTCAACTCAAAACTATTTGAACAGGCAATTTCAAAATCAGAAGGGATATCTGAGAAAGGTGTCTAAACTGGGTAACCAACTACATGGTGCTTTAGAAAGACACTATTCAAACTTGACCTGCAGTTTGGATTCTGTATCTGAGTGAAGAAATTTCCAAAGGTTCAAACCCTTCATTCTTCAGTCATTAATGGGCTAGAAAGGAAATTAAGCCTGCTGTTAAGAGATTTCATGTCAATATTATTCTATGTCTTTAATATTTGCAAATTGAGCATTACTTCTCACTAAAAACTAGCTGCTAACCATGTCTTCAAGATTATTAAGACTGGCTTATCTCTGCACTATTCATACATAAAATGTCATCTAGTAACAGCATCCAAAATCCAGACCTTAGATTGTAATGAAAATGTTCTCTCTCTTTTTTTTTTCTCTCAAGCTACATATAATATAACAAAATGAAATATATAAATTGTTTAAAACAGCTTCAGTGCTGAAAATCTAGTATTAGTTTGGAGCAGATGTCACCATCTGGCTTCCTTCACAAGTAACTCTATGAGATTATTTAAGTCTCCTGACTTGCTTCTATACAGAAAGTAATCAGAGTGAAACACAAGGAATGGAATCCAACTGTGATAAAATTGACGTGTTTTCCTTCATTAAACTGAGCAAGGATTAAAAAAAGAAAAAAAAAAAAGGACAAAATGATGAACACCATCTTCCTTTTCCTTAAATAGCGAAAAGTTTGTTTGTGGGGGGTTTCTTAATCATTATTATTATTTATTCATTTGGCAAGTATCCATATTTTTTTCCTTTTCTTAAATTCAGTATTAATATTTTTCATCGAATCCTTGATTATTTTTTTTTTCACAACTACATGGTCAATTGAGTCATGAAAGTTTCCTTTTTATTTATTTATTTTTAACCTAACAGTTGGTAGGATTTAGGTCAGTTTATTTTCCACTTCCTTGATTTAGAAGCAGAAATCTCATTATTATCTTGGACACATTGCTGGGTAATTAGTATTGAAAAATGGCAACATATTAAGGCAATGTAAAGTATTGGTTAGGTGACATGAAAAAAGCAGGAATCTGAAGAAAATAGAAAATCTAAATCTACAGTTTTGAATATAGTTCAAATTTTGAACATCCAAAGGGCTCTCTTCAATTATTCAACAAAACAGGAAAAAATTAAATGCAAGTTTAAAAATAAACAAACAAAAACTTTCAGACATAGATAGCACCACTATGATTATATATTTCAGGTAAAAGTTCTCCACTGGACTTTACAACCTCAAAATATAGTTCATAGGTAGCAGATGAAATTACATACAGAAATTACATAGAGAGACACACACTTACATATACACATAAATATCTATTTCCTTAAGTATTTGCATGTTTGGTTTTTTTTAATGAGTTTCTGAGTGTCCTTCCATACCACTGATTCTCCTTAAAATCCATTAGAGGAAGGAATTAACACCAGTTGTCTTAGCTCATACTTTTTTTTTCCCAGCAAATTGTTCTCTTATTTACCTGTCGTGGTTTAAGGTCTGCCACGCAGCCCACTCACTGCCCCCCTGCCTCCTCCCTCAGCTCCTGGAGGGATGGGGAGGAGAATCAAAAGAATGTAATTCCCACAAGTTAAGAACAGTCCAGTAACTAAGGAGAACACAAATCACTGCTGCTACCACCAATAATAATAATGATAAAGGAAATAACAAGAGAAGAGAATATAACCGCTCACCACTGACCAATACCCAGACCCACCCCAGCAGAATCTCCAGCCCTTCCGGGTAACTACCCCCAGTTACATCCTGGGCATGATGTGCTGTGGTATGGAATATCTCTTTGGCTAGTTTGGGTCAGGTGTCCTGTCTCTGCTTCCTCCCGGCCTCCCCTCCTCCCTGGCCGAGCATGAGGCTCAGAAAGTCCTTGATCAGTCTAAACAATCTAAGCAGTAGCTAAAAACATCGGTGTTATCAGCACTGTTCCCAGACCAAAAGTCAAAAATACAGCGTTGCACCAGCTACCAAGAAGGAGAAAAATGCCTGCTACTGCTGAACCCAGGACATTGCCTTAGCTGCCTCTAGTAAACAGGGTGTGAATTTTCACAGTATCTTCCTTGAGGGTCCAATATTTTAAATTATATAAAATGGATTACCTAACCTGTGCATTTCATGGAGCAGCTTTAACAGCTGTGATGGTGTTTCTGTGTTGCTTTACTTATTTATTTTCTGATTGGTACTGGGATAAAACGTTCTTAGTTTTTTCCTTCACTGATGCACAAATGGTGCTGCAATGCATTTCTAACCTGTTGTGTTTCATTTTTAATTCTTAAAAGTATTCAACACAGTTCTATAAAATTGCAGTGATTTGCAGTCAATAATGCAAAAATAAAACTAAAGAAACAGTAATAATAAACTTATTGAACTTTATTAAGACATAGGAATAATACAGTGTTTGTATCTGGGAAGGACATAGAATACTTGGAAAAATATTTTCTAAGTGTCCCCAAACCAAACGGTATTTTGCCTTCCACCTTCATTCCAAGCTTACAGGGGGCTGTGTAAATCACCTATATTGTGCTGGCTACACTAATAAGGAAACAGAAGGTAACAGAATTTTCTGGTATTCACTACAAATCTCTCTCAAGCTAGACTTTCTGACAAGCACACCCTTCAGTTAATAGTGCAGTACACAATGATTTGAGTTATGAAAATGTTTCTTTCTGCTAATGATCTTACCACAATTTTCTGGCAAATCATACTATTTTTTTAAGTCAGTGTCTTTCAGATCTTCTCCACTAATCATAGTAAACAATTCACATCTTACTGTCCATTACACACTGACGGTCAATGATGATTTACTCAGTTACAAATCGCCAATATCTGATAATTCCAGCAAAATATTTCCTTCCAGTACCAAGAAAGCTACAAAAGTACAGATATATATTCATCAAACTTTTCAAGGCTGAAAGGTGCATCAAACACTGGATATCGTATCAGTGCAACAGTCAGTGTGGACAACTGCAATACAGCTGGTGTATAATTTTGTGTGTGAGCATATACAAGACAAATGGCTTACAGATACTGTAAAAGAAACATTTCAGTATGTGTTTGTAATGAGTGGATGTATTACATTTGAACACATTGCAGCGTATTTTTTTCTGGCTTGTTGCAGTATCTATCATTTTGCGTGAGAAAGCTGGAGCAGAAACATACAAGCTACTTATTAAAGTTAGATTTTAACTTAAACCAGTTATGCATGATTTCATAGTATTCTATGGATGTTCAGGCCTTTGGTCATTAATCTGAACACAAACAACAGTCAGAAAGACAAAGTCAGAAGGCAGGGACAGTAAAAGTAAATAGTTAACACCACTGATGCAGAAATATTAGTAAATAAATAGTTTAGAAAAGAATATTCCTTAAGTTTGGAGGCTTGGGTCAGAATCACAGAATCAGCTAGGTTGGAAAAGATCTTTAAGATCATCATGTCCAATCACTACCCCGGGACTGCAAAGCCAACATTGAAGCAATGTCACTAAGGGCCTCATCCACAAGAATTTTGGATATTTCCAAGGACAGTGATTCCACCACTTTCTTGGAACCCAAAGGGAAGCCTGTTCCAATGCCTGACTACCCTTTCAGTGAAGAAATTTTTCCTAATTTCCAGTCTAAACCTCCCCTGGTACAGCATTGCAAACCACTGGAAAAACACAACCAATGTGGCTAAGGCAGTGCATACACTAACTCACAGCAAACAAGATGCTAAAGTTACCACGAAGTCAGTAGCAGCACTGATCAGCATATGCCAGTGGCTATCATGCTTACCTGGTACAGGTTTGATTACAATTAATTGGAAAATAAATGCTGAATTAGAATTAAAAGTAGAGATGGAACACAAAGCCAAAGGTGCTGTCAGTATGAAAACAAAGCAAGCCTGGATTTTTTAGCTGCTAAGACAATAGAAGGGACAATAAAGAAAGAATCATTGCAACCTTTTTTGTCTTTTTTTTTTTTTTTTTAACATATTGGAAAAACTGCATTAAGGCTGTATATGGTATAATACACATGAGAATAACTGCAAATAGAACAGAGCTGATGCCCCTGGTACAATGAAAATAAGTAGGAAAATCCTCCAGTTATGATTATACCTATAGATGAATCAGGCTGTTTAAGGTGAGATAATGGTGCTGGTTACACATTAGCCATGCAAACTGTCTATGGGCCATTATTCTGCTGTGGTATTGCATGTCTTAAGTGCTAACCATTATATCTGAGTTACAGTAATGCCAGTAACACTTTTCATTTTTAACACTTCAGCAAAACTATGCATTTTTGTTGCCATGTTCATATTCTGTGATCACAATATAACATTATTAGCATTTGAACTGAGAAGTCCAAAATTTAATATTCTGTTATCATTAATCTAGGTTACATTGATTTTCAACCAGCTGGACTTAGAATATCTTGTTCAGCTCACCTTAGTTTTATTTTTTAATCAAGAGGTAATACATTGTTTTGAAATAAGAAACTTCTGTCAGTGACATAGTATTATTTTCAGCTGCTTGAAACACAAACAGTATCTCTGATTTATTGCAATCACTTCCCATAATCCTCAAAGTAGTGGAGGCAGATACACTCATTATTTTTATGATCACAATCAATAATAGGTGTACATGTATTGTCTCTGAAAGAAACAAGGTTTCTGTTGTTCAGAGACGAAAACATTTTCAAATTAGATCAATTTTTTCTTATTACCTCAATCTCTTCCCATTCTCATGCTTTCTTATGTCACCTACCGCAACTAGTCCACAAAAATGTATTGTATCTTCCACAGGTATTTATCCACAAGGTAGAAGCAGCAAAAGCAAAACCAAACTACATGTATTAAACAGCATGATAGGAATAAACTACTTACTGTGCTATGAAAGAAGAAATTGTAAAAAGCAGTATTAGGAAAAAGGAATTGTCTGGCTGGGAACTGTAAAGTGCCCATACCATTTGTTCTCTAAATTATGTTGCTTGGTGCCAATTCCACATCCATAATACAGCCTGCTATATTTTATAAATGCACATTAATAAGAATAACTTTATTTCTCTTTTCTTCTTTTTCAATTTGTTTGTTCTATTTTTTTCTTTTAATTTTAACTACATTCGATGTACTCCAGTTACCCAAGCGTTTCCTGACTCCCTCTAAAGTCTTAATGTGGGAGTGCAGCAGAAAGTGGATGACGAGGTTCAAGAAAAGCCACTAACAACTTTTACTTGTTAATTTATGTTTAAAAACATTAATGCACCACAAGTACAAATGGGAAGATTATGTTCCAACCATATCAAATAATCCCACTTCTTTAGTAATCTGCTCAATTTTATTCAGTTACTAATGCTAGCACTTTTACTTTGCTTGAGAATACAGAAGTTCTGTACCATTATATAAATTTTATGCATATTATTTTAAACTATATACGCATATACTTTTTTACTCAGGAAAACTAATACTTTCAGAAATAAAACTTTTTGAGGAAGAAAACAACCCATCTCTGAATTACAGACATGGTTTCTCCCCTTTGTCTCCTCCCTTTAAACAGCCACAGAACACTGTATATGACATGCAAGGTTGCAGAAGCCCAAAAGCTTTTAAGTCTCAATCTGTGAAATCCAAGCCACTTGAAGATGAGTACCTCAAATTAGATATAAACTTTTGCTAATATGTTACAACACCTTCAATCATATTTTGCAATGTGTATATTTCTTATGTACATTTTGTAACTTAGAACTTCCTTTCAGGAGATGAATATACTGCTAGATTAATGGTCAACATCTACGATCAATATAATTATGTGTACAAAAGTTCCAAATATAATTAACTCTTGCAAAATGATCTACAATGTATTGCAAAATGATCTACCAGTACAGAAAGTCAAATCAATATGTGTAGGCATGTAGCAAAAACACTCATAGACACACGTATACAGAGTTCTATCCTAATCTGCATTTAAGATTCCTCTTGTTATTCAGAGTTACATGGATTTTGAACTGGCAAAGTGATCTACAAATCCTATTATTTGGCCTGTAATCGATACACATATGTGACATAAAATGTGCTTCATTAGCATCTGTAACAAAAAATAGTAATTGCATATGGTCCACTACTAAAACAGAACACATTCATGATCTTGCAATAAAGCTAGTTTGTGAGACAAAATTGAACTAAAATCTGGAAACTGTTTACAGTCAATATGTAGTAGAGAAAGACTTGAGTACAAGGAACCAGAAATAAACACAAGCCATTAGTACCTGGACAGTTTAGCACAGACAATGTAAGTAAATCTATACTAAATAACTAACAGCTGCCCTCCTAAAAGTATCACCTGTGTCCTGGGTTCAGCAGTAGCAGTCATTTTTGTTCCTTCTTAGTAGCTAGTGCAGTGCTGTGGTTTCGACTTTCAGCCTGGGAACAGTGCTGATAACACCAGTGTTTTTAGCTGCCGCTTAGAATGTTTAGTCTGACCAAGGACTTCCTGAGCCTCATGCTTTTCCAGGAAGGAGGGAAGCCAGGAGGAAGCAGAGGCAGGACACTTGAGCCAAACTGACTGAAGAGGTATTCCATACCACAGCACATCATGTCCAGGATGTAAACTGGGAGTCACCCAAAAGGCTTAGATCACTGCTCAGGTCCGGCTGGGTATCAGCCAGCTGGTGGTGAGCAGTTGTATTCTCTTCCCTTGTTATTTCCCTTACCATTATTATTATTGGTGGTAGCAGCAGTGGTTTGTGCTATACCATTGGTGGTAGAAGTAGTGGTTTTGTGTTATACCTTTGTTGCTGGACTGTTCTTATATCAACCCGTGAGAGTTACATTCTTGCGATTCTCCTCCCCATCCCTCTGGGAGTGGGGGGGGGATAAAGTGGGGGAATGAGACAGCGGCTGCATGGTTCTGAGTTATGGCTGGGCTTAAACCGTAACAACCTGGTGTGCAAAACATGTATTCTCAACTGATCAAAAAACATTTTTCATGAACTGACAGTCTTTTGATGATTTACCTATTAATGTTTTTATAGGCTTCTGAGCTGCTTGATATATTTTTGTATTAAAGAGAAAAAGGGAACCAGTGAGCTAAGCTGAGAGACTAAAATAATGCTGTATCTCAGACAAGAATCACTTACATGATCCAAAATCCACTAAAGATGTCAACAGAAATGGTCCCATTCATTTCAACAAGTGCTGAATTCAGCTTCCTTGAAATTCTTCAGTTTTTTATTTATGGTAGTAAAAGGGAAAAATTACCATCTCAAGCCAGAGAGAAATGATACATTAGCTTGCTTTCATGAAGATAACAAAAAGCAGCAGCTTACTTCATTGCAGTTGTCCGGTTACTAGAGAGTGCTGGACAGTATATAACAAAACACAAAGGTCATCTTTCTGCTTTTACAACACCAGATCATCTAAAGCATTTTATGATTTACCTAAGAGTGAAACAGACTCTTGTGGTCACTGTTACAAAAAAGTTCCAAAGCAACTGAGAAACTGTCAGGTTTTGCCTGCGATAGCCTTTGCCACTACCCCAATATTCCTCCTCTAAAGGAAGAAGGAGTCTTATCTGGTGATATACTTCTGTAAGATGATAATCCAGTGGCCAGGCCAGCCTTTTGCTAAGCCAATGACAAGTACAAACGAAGTGCAGAAAGCCGGCAAGGGAAATAGATGTTTAGCAAAGAAGAAAAGCAAACTGGTTTACTAACAGACAACCAAAACCAAAGTTGTTGAAATCCAATTCCACAGTATTACATAGTTGTTATTGCCAATAACATATCTGTCGCTGATAGGCATTTCAATTACTAAAGCATTTGTTTAAAAAATGCACCTTGGTGATATGTGTACCATCATTGACTGCACAGGTTATTTAGGCCATTAGATCACAGCCCTTAAACAAATGGCACTTGGTCTTTGATATCTGCTGTTCATTGCTACTGACTGCTGCTTTGCAGTCCTAGAGCTGATAACAAGTGATTCATCTGCTCTGCCAGTAGAAGAGCTCTAGTTATTATAACTTTGTGACTCCTGTGTGAGCAGCTGAGCCAGAATGGCTTTGTCACATTGCCAGAGTTCCCACACAAGGCTAATCCAATGCAAAGGACCTCAGATTTTACAATGTGGTATTTGCTTCCTGTAATTTTCCTGTGAATTCATGCATTTAAATAAATCATCCATATTTAGTGACAGAAATGCACTGTTGATCCTGTTCCTTGCTCATCTGCAAGCTAAGCCATGCCAATTTATGCCAGCTGAGATAATGCCTTACGCTTTAGAAGTTCCCAAAAATATTGTGCAAAGTTTGCTCACCTTTGATCTAAGGAGATAATCTTCAACTCTAACAACATCCTCCCTGTCTACATCTTCAGTTTCAAGATTTACCACTGCAATCTGTACTTACTGTTTTAATGTGAGTTTACAGCATGCGAACATCCAAACTTGCTCTTTAAGTTGATGATTGCAAACTTTGAACAAACAGAAAAAAATAAATTGTAGACACAGTGAAGTGTTGTTTATTTCTTTTTTGTAAAGCAAACCAAAACATGATAGGCATTACAGAAATGTTACAATACTTCAAATAAAGGTTGCTGGAGATTGAGGAGAAATGGATGGCTATATAGTCCTTTGAAGTTAGCTACTGAATTAAATTGTGCACTACACTGCTCTTAATTTTCTTTGGAAACAAAAGAAGAGGTTATTTTTAGAGAGTTTTTGACTGAATAAAATAATGAAGCTGTGAAGTGGAAGGGACTTTATTTTATTTTGACCCTCCCCTCCCTGCTTAGTAAAAGGAAACAAAACAAGGGGTTTTAACTGCAGTGGTTCTGAAATATAACTAAAAGTCAGAAATACCTGTGAAATTAAACAGAGTTATTCAAAATTTATCTACAAAAACACCACAAAACTGTTAAACTCTCCAGTTTCTTCTCTGCTTCAGTCTACAGGACATAAGAACAAACAGTTTTATCTTCTGAAATTTGGGTATATATCATAGAATAGTTTGTTTCGCAAGGGGCCTTAAAGATCATTCAGTTCCAACCTCCTTGCCATAGGCAGGAACACCCTCCACTACACTAGGCTGCTCAAAGCCCCATCCAACCTGGCCTTGAACACATCCAGGGATGGGGCAGCCACAGCTTCTCTGGGAAACCTGTTCCAGTGCCTCACCACCCTCACAAGGAACTTATTCCTTACATCTAATCTAATCTTACATCTAATCTAATCTTACATCTTTCAATTTAAAGCTATTTCCCCTTTTCCTACCTTTACTTGCTCTTATAAAAAGTCTCTCTCCAGATTTCTTGTAGGCCCCCTTTAGGTACTGGAATGCTGCTCTAAGGTCTTCTTAAGAGTCTTCTTTTCTCCAGACTGAACAAGCCCAACTGTCTCAATCTGTCTTCATAGAAGAGGTGCTGCAGTCCCTTGGTCATCTTCGTGGCACTCCTTTGGACTTGGTCCAGCAGGTCTATGCCCTTCTTAAGCTGGGGGCCCCAGAGCTGAACACAGTACTCCAAGTGGGGTCTCACAAGAGCAAAGAAGAGGAGGAGGATCACCTCCCTCTGTGATTTATTTTACACCAATTTAGACTGGCACATATTTATACATATGTGGGTAAGTGTGTTAGTATGTTTTTAAAATAAATTTGAATCTTTATATCACTTTGGTGTTATTATGAAGAAAAAAGCAACAGGAAGACAATACAAAAACAATAAGTAGGTCAAACCTGAGTTTTCATTTCAGTGATGCATTTTGACATCCACTTTGGCACATTTTATAAATATTAAAGATCCATGTCAGATTAAAAACATGACTTTAGAAAAATAAAGTATTAAAAATATACTAATGAATAAACAATTCACTACAGTGAGTCTTGGCTGAATACTACAATGTTAACACCATAAAAATGTGGCAATATTTCATTGTCTAGTACAGGAAATAATTTTACTTAGGGCCATGCTTGTTGGACTCACAATTAAGAACAAGTAACAAGATACATTATGTGGCTAACTTGATTTACCTAAATGTCCCAGTTCTGGAACAGATACCACAGGTAAGCAATAATCTTTTTCAGCTTCCAGCAAAATGCCTTGTTTCCATGAGGCAAGTCTGTTGCAGGCATTGGCTTCAAGCAGAAATTAAAGTCTTTCATTACTCTCCTTCTCACAGAAATTCACATTTTCTAGTCATTAAAAGCTAAATATCACATTGTTTTTGGAACTGAAAATGCATCTCTTTTTGTGAGAACATTACAGAAGAAGCACATGCAGTGTGTTCCCCCAAAATGGGGGAATTGGCATCCCCCCCAAACCCCATTAGAACCAAATTAGGCTAGAAAACATAGATCAGTGAGACTATCTGTTCACATATACGCAACCACTAGTCGTTTATGCTTACTCTTTCAATTGTCAGGTATTTTCTGTATTTCAGAAATTATACAAACCACAGTTAAACTGATGGTTGAACCACAGCTAAGGAACAACATACCCTTTACAATTTGCATCCTAAAGTTAGGGCAGTCATTTCATTGTTCGTCTGGCTCCCTATCACAACAAGGGCAGACCTTACCAAGAAGTCCAGGTGCAAAACTGGAACTTTCTGTTAAATAATCAACAATGCCTTCCTCCAGATTCTCTTCTTCCCCACTTCAAGCAAGTCTCTCCAATAGCCCCATAATGTTTGTGGTGATAAAGCTATAAAACAACTCAAATCATGATTTTGGCTGTGTCTACATTACGAAGTAGCACAGTGCAATGAGCTAGTGACGTTGGAAACAGCTGTTGGTGCTGAGGATCTGAAAATCAGTAGTACATAGATATAGGGGTGGGAGGATGAAGAAGAGTGAGAAGAATACTTCAGAGTAGCTCCAGACTGGCTGCAGGGAAGCAACACCCACCAGCATCTGAAGACCACCAAGCTCACTCCAGAAGTACTTCCGTTGCTTTAAATTAACACAAAAACCAAACACAATTCAAGCACACCCAAATGGTTTTGTGAGGCAAAACTAAAGCCCAGTAAGTGGGAACATCCAAGAAACTGACTTCAGCAGGGTGCTCCTTGATAGAGCTGAATTGCTCATGTAGATCCACCACTAGGAACAGTTTGCAAAAATCTGAACCACTTAGTAACTCAAAGCTGGACTCCAGTTTAAGAGACATTAAAACTCTTCAGACAAACAACATTTGAAAGAGCTCCACTACTGTGCCAGAAGCTGAGTAAACACATGAACTCTGCCTTAAGCCCAACCTAATGCATCTGCCGTATAGGTGCAGTAGTTCAGGATAGAGATATACTAACAGTTAAAATGCTTACAGGCTGAAGCTTATTTCAGACTGGCTGAATTAGTTATTGTTGTGGTTTAAGCCCAGCCACACAGTCTCTCACTCACTCCCCCCACCTTCCTCCCTCAGCTCCCAGAGGGATGGGAAGGAGAATCAAAAGAATGCAACTCCCACAGGCTGAGAAAAGAACAGTCCAGTAACTAAGGTATAACACAAACCACTACTGCTTCCACCAATAATAATCATGATAAGGGAAATAACAAGGGAAGAGAATACAACTGATCGCTCACTGACGACAGACACCCCAGCCCAGACGACCGCAATGATCTAGGCCTTCTGGGTAACTGCCCCCAGTTACATCCTGGGCATGACATGCTGTGGTATGGAATACCTGCTTGGTCAGTTTGTGTCAGGTATCCTGTCTCTGCTTCCTCCCAGCTTCTCCTCTTCCCTGGCAGAGCATGAGGCTCAGAAAGTCCTTGGTCAGACTAAACATTCTAAGCAGTAACTAAAAACATTGGTGTAATCAGAGCTGTTCCTAGGTGAAAGTCAAAAACATAGCACTGCACCAGCTACTAAGAAGGAACAAAAATGACTGCTACTGCTGAACCCAGGACAGTTACGTAACTGTATTCATCCATGTTGAAGCACCCTACGAGATGCATATAGGAAATGATTAAGCACTGCAAAGATTATAAGACTGTGTACACATAAATGCTGACAGACTCCCTACATGTTAACTCGGAGGCCTTTACCATTTAGTGTTCTTTTGTTTGAATATATTTTTTTATTAGCACTGCTCAGATGGACACTGGGTTGCCCTGAAAATTAATAATGGAAGAGCTATGGCTCAGGTTTTAAAATAAAATGTAAAATCTGAAAATTCAAGTACTGTCCCGGCAATCACCTATTTTTCAATGTATCCAAAGGCTTTAAGCACTGGATACTCTGAATTTCCCCAAAATTAAAGAGAGGTATCTCTCTAGCTTTGCCAGAGAGTATTTTCACCAAAGTACTCATAACTTCACACACTGAGGATTCCCCGAAAGAGGGTACAGTGCACTGTTTCTGTAACAGGAGAAAAGATATGAAGTCTATTTTTTGGGATTTGGAGATCTAAAAACTCATTCTGCTTGTGACAGGAACTATCCTCAGTGCCTTTTTTAGCCTTTATATGTGAGCCATTCACGTAACTGGAGTAAAAACAAAACAGTGACTAAATTGAGGGTCTATATGAATATGGTGCTTTAAAAGAGGCTAGGAAGTCAGTAGTTCTTGACTTGGTAAAATGCAACAAGATCTAATAATGAAGTTACAAAAGGAAATACCTGGAAGTAATCAAAGCAGAGACACCACAACCTCTTACACTGTAGAACTCCCATGGGACACCATCATTGCCTCTGGAGGCCTCAAATACATCTCTGCAGATGGAAGAGGAAATGATCTTGGTAAAAACAGAGCTGAGGTGTTGACACAGTTCCCAAAGTACAGCAAAAGCAGCAGCTATAAACCAGTATTTGTACCAGTATCCAAAATAGACAAAAGCATAAAAAGATGAATGCTGACCTTCATATAATTGCTTTTACTGTCTTTCATCACCATTTTACAGAAAACCTATATATTTCAGTATATTTGAGAAGGCTATGAATATTGACTGAGCTAATCACACCAAGAAAAAGCCACATGCTACACAAATGCTAGTCGTGATGAATTAGCTAATGTCTCAGGCCAGTCAGACAAATCATCAATTATATTTCAACAAGAAACACTACTTGGTTATTATGTCAGTTAGCAAAAGAATAAATAAATAAAAAAACAGACTTGTGGGAAAAACATTGCTTGTGTTGCAGATTTGTAATATAATATAACTCTAAATGTTCCAATCCTACCTGTATGGACCAAACTTTCTAAAGCCATTTAGGAGTCTAAGCCATAGCAACTCTTCAGAATTAGGAATTTTCTGTACCACAGTGAAGATCTAAATGATCACATCTAGGCCTAAATGACCCAAAAGTTAAACTGATCTTGAAAATAATCTTAATCTTTAAATAAATAAATAAATAACACAGCTGTAAAAACATATGGTAGAATGGTGAAGTGAAAGATTAATCAAAATAAATACACAATTACCATGAATAAGAAATACCATTTGAAAGCAGATTCCTCCACATGAGATTGCTTTAGGCTTCACAATGCACTTTGCCAGGTACATGGATTTCACTGTATACATGAGACAACAATACTGGCTTCAGTGACTGCACAGATTTACTTCTATTTATTCTGGATCTGTAGCTGCAATGATTGCAATGCCAACAATACAACTGTGGTTTGCGTGTCACTTCTGAAAAGGCCTCCCAGATTTATTCACATTTTTAACTCTATTTGACTAGGAAGAAGATTGAAGCCACTGAAATCATTGCCGCATAACATCAGTGAAAACCAAGCCCCAAGAAAAAAAAACACTAGTTATTTTCTTAAATAGCAAAAGCACTCAGAATCTTGGGTTACTACCTGGCTTTTATCCATTAAGTGCTGCTGACCTTTTCTTTGTAGAAAAAATAACAAAATCATCTCTTCTGCTCCAGTGATTCATCACAAGTAAAAATGACCCTTATTGCAGTCAGAAAAGGCCACATGACAGAAACCTTGATTAGTCTTACCTAGCTTTGAATGGAGATAACTAAATGAATCACTGAGTCATGTGAACCTCCTCATATAACCTCAGAAAATAAAAAAATCCTCCCCTAGTGAGCTGTAGTGCAAACAAAATAAATCAAACTGTAAAAGCACACAGCTCTGTGAAACAGCTGTGGAAGATTTGCAGGGAAACTTTAAACTCCACCTTGCTGTTTCAGGCTAAGTGAGATTAATTCTGGTTTAAGACCGCAGCTGAAACTTGTTCTGACATACCCTCATGGACATCTAGATGTTGGCCAAAAAAACATTTTCCAAATGTTTCCAAACCCTCTCTACCTCCTTCCACAAGCAATCAACACCATTAAAATACCACCCCAGTCCTTAGAAGGGCACCACTTTCAGTGTCTTTTATTCTTTCATTTTTTAACATGCAACTAGATTACAGAAATATTTGCTTTCATAGACAAGAGTCAAGAAAATTCTGGCTGACCTAAAGAATGCAACTGACAACTGTGAAATTTCTAAATCAAAGCAAATTCTTAATATTGTGCCCATTCTTGCCCTAAATGCTCATTTAAATAAAATTAACAATTTCTTGCTGCATAATATGTCACAGTGTATATACGGTATGTATAAGCCTTTACCTGAAGCTGAAAATTGCATTTAAAACAAAACTAAATCCACCACACAAAGCAAACAGAAGCATCAGAAATGACCTGCACTATACAAGTAGTTTTATCAAGTTTTCTCAAAAAAGTCTGGTTATCTTAAAAATAAAATCCATTGTAATGGAAATGCTCTGACAGTGTCGTAGGTGCCTGCTTACTTCAAGCCAGAGCTATTGAATTGCCTTTGCTTTCCTATAATTTTTTCCCCATTTCAAATAAAATAAACTGTCCCCGTTATGATAATTTCTTTTGAAGTTTATCACTGTCATGTACTGCAGAATGCTACATTTTAATGGTGTAATACAGAAAAGATGAAAAAATATGAGACAAAGACTTCATAAATTTGAAGTGCTTATTGCCTGGGGAATACTCAGAAGTCACTTAAGAAATCAGATAATTAAATAAACATGATGACAAATTGTAAAAGCCTTATTCTAGTTTCCAAAAGAATGGTGAAATTGGGATTGCACCTGATGTAGCCTCTGAGTTAAAAATAAGTTACTTCAAGAGGAAAACTTACAGCTACTATACTTAAAGCAAAGACAAGAATTTTCTTGCAAAGTGAACACAGAAAACCTAATTTGAGAAGCCAAGTACTGTTACAAAATTTTATATAAATACTGAGCAGCCTGCCCATACTGCATATTTCTGACATATAAAGTTCACAACAGCTGACATTTTCAAACCATTATAAAGCTACACATTCGTACTTTCTACAGTGTGACTTCTGAAGGGCTGTAATGTAAAACAGGAAATGTTTAGACTATTTTTGATACCTATAAAAGGGCAAACGATTTTCTACAATGTTCTGCTGCTGAGAACTGATATTTTAAAGATAGAATCTGTTAAATTTCAGCAAAAGTATATTTTAATGATATATGTGGAATGTAGCAAAGATATATCCTCAGTTCTCCTTATGCAGCTCATTACTTCGTGAGCACAATGCCTCAGAACAAGCCTCATTTGAATAAAACAGAACTTTGGTAACGGAAGGATCAATTTGCACATCCAACTATGTACTGTGTGTCTGATTTTAAGCACGTGATTTGGTGGAACTGACATGCTCAAGTACAGGCAGCAGCTGAAATACCACTCTGGACCAGAGATGACAGCTTTAAGGGAGAAGGTGTCACCCTGACTAGCAAAACCTGCTCCACAAAGTACATGTAGAAATGAGGACAAGGGATATGTGAAGCAATTAACAGCAATGCCCTGGAGTAACAGGCTGCTGGTGGGGGTCATTAGGCTAATGGCCCTTTATTTTGCTTCAGTCGGGTGGAAAACAGAGTGGTAATGCTTCAGGTTCTGTTCTACCCTTGGAAAAACCCAAGACCCTTGAACAGCCTGACTGAAGGTAGCCTAAACAATAGTTGTCGATCATTTACACCTAATAGATACTTCGTGGACAAGTAGATGGGTTTGTTCTCTTCTCCCCAAAGCAGGCTTGCCACTTTGGTAAGATTTGCATTTTTGACTATGTCAGAGAATATCTGTGTGAAGCTAAGCTTAGTGAAATACCAAGTGGCTATTTTTCCATATGAGCTTAATTAATCATTGGCTAGCTTTGGATTTTAATGCTAATGCAATTAGTGAATTTATCAACAGCAATACTGTATCTGTATTTTTGTTGCTTTAGTAAACTGCACTATTGACAAATCTGTAATTGCAAAAGTTCCAGATATAAAGTGTCGAATTACTTATAATCAGAAATCAAGCCTGGCTGCACTCAGCTTCTCTGACCTCTGAGGACTGGCTGGAACACAAAGGGGCTTATTTTCTGCCAAATTTCTATACAATTAATTCAGTAGTACAGGCAAGTAGTAGCATATTGCAAGTTATTTGTCACTAATTATTTTGCTTCAATGATGTATCATGAATTATGCTTTTTTTTTATTACAATAGATATTATATCACCTAATAGTGGTTTAGTCAAATGCATATATATATACACTTTCTTTCTCACTGCCTGTAGAACATAAGATCCCTATTCATCGATATTTACAGGAGTACCATGTGAATATGAGTAATGCTACAAACTGTTACAGGTGCTAAAAGCAAAAAACAGGCATGAACAAATCATGTCAGTGCCAGTGCCAGAAGAAACAGGGCAAACAGAAGCACAAATTATAGTTGAGTCGGCACAGATCAATAAAGGACAAAAAAAGGAAGCTTTGGCAATGGCTGGGAAAGGAGTTTAAGAGCTGAGCAAACTGCTTTAATGATAAAAAGTGAAAATAGTATTTATTGTAGCTGTACCAAATAGAGTTCAGAATGTGTTATTTGAAGTGTCTTTGCTTTGTAAAGTTTATGCTTTAGAAAGAAATTTATGGTATGTCCAGTACATCTATATTCCACAGAAACAGATAACTAGCCTAAGCTATTTATGAATCCTGTTAAGACCCCTCAACAACTAAAGGATATTGCTTTGAAAAGATTAACTAACATGACTTGAGTACAGTTTAGACCGCAGTGCTTTCGTGTCCTATGTAGCCAGCATTTCAGATCCAAACTACCCTCTCTGTTCTGTACAGGATGCGATATCTTCACTCATCTTACTTTTGAAAATATCAGTATTACGAGGAAGCAGTCTTGAAACTGGATATAAAACCACAATCATTTCCTTCAAGGCATGAAACTCACAGCAACTTGCTTCTTGCATGAATGCTTTACTTGTGTCTCTAATCTAAAGGCTTTATTACACACTGTGCCCTACATCTGGGCCTCAGCAGGTTCAGAGGTATAAGATAACTACAACTGGTATTTGACCTGAATAAGCTCTACAGCAACCCAATGCCAAATGAACACAAACTCCCATGTAAAGATCAAATTGAACTACGGTAACTTAAACCTGCATTAAAACAAAAATAATAAAATGCACTTGCCTGGTAGTTTTGTGTCAGTTTTAAGGAGTATCATTAAGTATCACTCTCAGCATGAAAACGTTAATTATTCCTATTCAGTGCATGGGAAAACTTAGGCAAAGATTAATTAAATGAACACACCTAAATGCATCAATTTGGATAAAAAGTTCATTGGAAATGTGCAGCTTTTTCCACACAGAAGAGTCTGTTTTACTCATTCAGATAGGCAGTCCTATTGAAACAAACTGGGAGCATCTTGTAAAGTTATCTATGTGCATAACTGCTTATCATATCAGACACCCTGAAAGAACATGCAGCTATCTGAAATTATCCCTGATAATATTATTTCCAGCCAAGGTCAGTGAATTTCTAGTGGATTCACTGATGCTTTTAGAAGCTGCCACACTGATGACTGCAAGATATTCCCAAACAAAAAAGGGCAAGAGCCTGTCATTCACATGGCAAGGTAGCAGCCCTCTATCAGAGCACTACACATGTGTATAATGTCTGTCATCACCATAAAAATGAAAACACAAAGATAAGCATTAGCAAAAGCAACAATATGAGAGAGACCTGATGCTCGACAAGGATGATGTCAGGCAGATAGATTAATGAACACTGTAAGTGGTAGGCAGTAAAGCCAAATGGCAAGTCCAATAGACAGTATACATACACTTTATTTTATAAATGACAGTAGTGCAATTGGAAGGATCACTTCTTTTGTATGAAGTGGAATGCATTACTATTCCCACACTCCTTTGTTAGTTTTGTTAGTCCATAAACTAAATGAGATAAAAACCAACACATGCGGGTCAACACACTTCCAAAAAT
This sequence comes from Psittacus erithacus, assembly GCA_009867235.2. Classification (NCBI taxonomy): domain Eukaryota; kingdom Metazoa; phylum Chordata; class Aves; order Psittaciformes; family Psittacidae; genus Psittacus; species Psittacus erithacus. The sequence continues at coordinate 629 of WYDI02033272.1, read as the reverse complement.
CCTCCTCCTTTTTTCCAGGGCATACACCAGCCATTTTTGTGTGTGTGTGTTTCTCTGTTAGTGTACCTCCAAACTGGTAACAGAGATATCTCAGACCGAATTTTAATGTGGGTACCATGAATGTCGTGACAAAAAATTGTATGCTAAAGAATTTTAAATGTATACCAACTTTCATTGAACGACACTGGGTCTGAGCACTGTGCTCCCGTAGGGTCTTCTTAAAATCCTGCAACCTTGTCCACAGATGAAACTTATTCTGAGCACCAATTAAACTGATGTAATTGCTGTCATTTGAAGAGAAGGGGGCTTTTTTTTTTCCTTTCCATATACAGTGCTGTTAACCTTGCACATATCACTGGCAATTCAGTGATTTACAGTCTTGGTAAATGTGATAAGAGGTCAAGCTTCACTTCTAGCATTGTCTTAATGAAACATAAATGCATCAAATATACACTGATATTATTTATAATATGCTAAACATTTTTTTCATATTAATGATGTTCCAAGGTGTCGTGGTTTAGGCCTGCCACACAGCCCACTCACTGCCCCCCAACCTCCTCCCTCGGCTCCCAGAGGGATGGGGAAGATAATTGAAAGAATACAACTCCCACAGGTTGAGATAAGAACAG
>WYDI02033271.1:0-38343 GCA_009867235.2 Psittacus erithacus | reverse complement strand
TGCTTCCTCCCGGCTTCCCCTCCTCCCTGGCAGAGCATGAGGCTCAGAAAGTCCTTGGTCAGAGTAAACATTACTGAAGAGCAACTGAAAACATCGGTGTCTTGGGATCCTCCTGTCACTCCAGAAATAGAAATGGGTTCTACCCCTTGACAGCTTCATGGCATCAGGGTACACTGTGCACTGGTATCCACTAAAGCCTTATACTTCTGTGGGACTGATGCGTCAGGCCATCTGATCCACAGAGTCTGGTAAATCTGATTGTCCCCTTTCTGGCTGGAGGCAGGGCCCCTCTAATAGTCATCACAGTGGTCACTTACGTCTTGTTGACAGGGATTAGTCTTATTCACAGGAGCTGGAGTAAAATCAGCTTTTCCACTTCACCTGGAAACCTGCTCACCAGAGACTAAAGCCACGGCTTTCATGGAATGATCATCCTTGACCTTTGTTCTCCTCCTCAATTCACGCACCCCTTCCTTCAGAGCTGAAGTAGGCTTTCCATTCACTTCCTCATGTCTTCTCCGTGATCCCGCAGGTAAAACCATAGGGTGGTCCATGGCGTATACCTTCTATATCTTCTCTCTCTAGCAGTAGGACACCTTTTGTTAATAGCAGATGTGCGTTGGTACACGTGGGGAACTGGATGGATCAGATAGATCATCTCCCAGTTGTTTGAACTCCCAAGACAGTTTTTCCACAGCTGAAATGATGGAAGGGGTGAGATGATTGTCTTTGAACTCTCAGAGTTGACGAATCATTTCATCCACTGCTAGTGGTGTTATGTCATTTCAGGTTATTGCTGCCAATGAATGGGCAAATGATGACAGTGCATTCTGTGTAAATTTCCACCATATACGTTGTGTACATTCGACTTCATCTGGATCTATGGGCGCATCCCTGGCATGCTGCTTGTGATAGATCATCTCTACAATGGCTGATTCTCTCAGAGACTGGATGCCTTTCTTTAGAGTATTCCATTTGGCCGAACGACTCATAACATCGTCCTTGTATGGAAACCTTTCTTTCACAGCTGCCTCCAAAGGCTGAGGGACTGTTTTTTTTTTGCAATTGCCTTGTCAATTCCCCCTTCCCTAGCAAGTGATTCCAGCTGCTTGGCTTCTCTGCCTTCTAGTTCGTGACCGTCAGCCCCATTGTCCCAGCATCGGAGCAACCAGGTGATGATGTGCTCCCCTGGTTGACGGAAAAATCTTTTTGCATATTCTATAGTTCAGTTGAGGTCAGAGGTCGAGAAGCCACCTCTTCTTCTTCTTCTTCCTCTGATTCACATACTAATAACTCCTGGTCAGATGCTCTTCCTGTTGGTGAGTACATTGTTTCTTCATCTTGCTTCATCTTTCTTGCTTCTTTTTTGCTTTTCCCTATGCGTACAGGGGCAACAGATATTGGTACGAATTGGTTTTCTGGTTTTCTGCAGTGATTATCACTGTGGTTGGAATGACTGCGGTATCTGTTGTTGGGGTTTGGGTAGCTGCTGTACTTGTCACTGGGGCTGGTGTAGCTGCTGTGCTTGGAGCTGGAGTCCTGCACTGTCTGCTGTCGTCAGTGTTTGGGTAGCAGCTGTACTTGTCACTAGGGTTGGTGTAGCTTCTGTGCTTGGAGCTGGAGTAGCTGCATTGTTGGTTGCTTTGCCATCAGATCCAGAGACATTTTTTTCCCTTTGATGGTGCTGGATGGTGTTGAACAGGGCTCTGTAAGCATAGACCAAGCCCCAGCACATTGCCATGATTTGTCCATCTCTGGTATGACCAGGATGACAGCACACCTCACTTAAGTGTTCTACTAATTTTTCTGGATTTTGCACTTGTTCAGTGGTGAAGTTCCAAAGCACTGGAGGGGCCCACTGGCCTAGATACTTGCCCATACTGTACCACACACCCTGCCACTCATTACTGTCCAGCCTTGGGGAAAATCTCTTGGTCCTCCTATATCGTCGTCTAACCGTACACAAGGCTCAAACATGACTGTTTAACTTTTGAGGTCAGACAAAATGGTCATGGATAAAACACACTCTGTATGCATGCCAACATGCTGATCCCCATCACAATCAGCAGGCAGGTCTCAAGGGTACTCAAAGGCCATTCAAAATCTTCAGCCACTTGTGAACATACAGAATCATCTGCACAAGAAGAATGAAATCTAAATGCATACAGGCATAAATTAGGATATTTTCATAAATGAAAACTCACAGAATTGTTTCATTTCTTTTGTTTCTAGAGACTACTTTTTTTTCTTGCTTCACCCTGTTTTGTTTTCATCTTCCCTGGTATATCTTCTTCCAGTTATCTCTATTTTTTTGTTTGTGTCCATCTCCAGTATTGCAACCTGTCTTTAGTCCCAATAGTTTTGTTCAGCCACGATGCTGAGTTAAATAGTGAAATGAGGTGGTGAAGCCTGTGGACACCTATTCAGAAGCTGAAAAGTCATTTTACTTGGGGTTATAGTTTTTTGCTTGCCTTGTGCTGATGCAAAATTTAATGCAAAGATGAAATTTTCTATTACATGCCAAAATGTGTCTCTGTGTTCTTGCAAACAAAAATCACAATATGTGAAGGTAAAAATAAGAACTAATAAGTACTTTTAATGGGTAACACAGCAGTGAAATATCAGGGTTTTGTGTCACCCTGAAAGATAGGTACTGGGATGGCATAAACCTGAAAATAGGGTTATCCCCAGTGAAATCAACACAAATTATCCATACGAAACACCAGATTCAAGACAGAGGTTGAATTCAATGGCACTGCATCATGTGTTCAGTACAATAATAGAGGCTTTTCTTCTCAACTCTCACCATGGGCTCACTTCTCCCCCACTCATGGAAGTAGTGCGGGCCTTCTCCACTTCCACATCCTGGCTGCATTAACCACTTCTTCAGCACCACTGTTCACTCCACAAGCAACAAAGTCCTGAGGTTCCCATGCCTCCAGAATGGGAAGATGTAGTAGTTTTCTAACTCTTCAATCTGTTTTGATTTTTTTTCTTTCATTGTGCATTTTTCCTGGGATCCATGCCTGAAAAAAAGACAGAGTTGAGACCCTGATATTACAAATTAAATTCATCACACATTTTTTTATCTTAAAACTGCATAATGGAATTGAAATTAAAACAAATTATTGCAGTTAAGTAGTAAAAGTGCAACCAGATTCAACTAAATATATAATATGTAGTGGGGGTAATGGGATTATATACTTAATACTCACTTAATGGTTAGGTAGGCATGACTAACTCAGCCCACATATATGCTGAACTCACACACATTAAATCATCCGTAAGCAACATTTATTGTCGCTTGTCTGTCTCTTCCTACTAGAGAAAATTTTATTAATGACAACTGCAAGATAAAAATAGCTGATTATTATTCCACAAATACTGATTCAGAGATGCTTGTTTAACAAGGAAGAACATTTGTTGGTATCTTGCTTGAGTTAGAAGGTTTTCCCGTAAAGCATGTATTTTCTGTTTAGCCTGACCTGATCAACAGTTTTCACTTCATATGGTGATTGCTGGGTCCTTGATGAGAATACTTGCTAAGGGGAACCCTCAGGGAGAAGGTTCTGGAGATCAACATGTTGCCAGAAGCTGTAACCTAAAAATTAAGAAAGATCATTTCAGGACAGCTAGACTCCCATCTTCTGTAATACTAAATACAGACTAATGCTATGCTATAACATCATGTACAAAATACTTGACCATGAACATTACCAAATAAATTGTTTATGCTACTTTGGGGAGATCGATTTGAAGAAAGGTAAAAAAATCACACTGCAGCTAAACACAAGTCCTATTTTTGTTTCTGGTAGCTGTGTTATTTCTGAAACATAGGGGTATGACTCACAGACAATAATTGATATTAGTAGATGACACAGTAAAGCACAACTTTCTTCTTTTGGTAATCATGTAAGTCTTTTCAGCTTACTTTCAGTTTCTTTCATGACATCCAAACAAAATAACATCAAGGTGAAAGTTAAGCTACATATCCATATGTCACTTATAAATCCAGTAAGCAGGAACAACTTTGAAAAAAAAAGCCAGATTCCTACTGTCAGCATTTTCTGGTCCTCTACAATGAACAAAGCCCAAACTTATATAATCTATTCCTGTTTGTAATATAGTCTGCATTCTCCAAAGGAGGAGAATAAAGAAAAAAAATTTCACAGATTAATTTGTTCAATGTGTTCTAAAAATACTTTTTCTGCTCCAAGATAGACTGGCAAAGGATAATGTAAGACCAGGATTGTTTATATTTCTATGCCTTATTATTGCAGTTGGTCTCCATAAACAGAGGAGCTTATGTCCATAAGCAAATATATGGATGCATCATCACATACTAATTTCACACCCCTCTAGTCAGCAGACACGTCTTCAATGTCATCAACAGGAAATGAATCAGATGGCATGGAATGAAAGACAAGTAAAAAGGACTGTTAGAAAACTCGTGCCTCTGAATGTATACTACCAGTACTATCAGCTTGATGTGGTGTCATAAAAAAAAAAAAGCAGGAAACAAGGAATAAAACAAACAAAAACCCCAAAACCCCACATTTAACATCGGGCAAAATCTCTGCACAGAAAATGGAACAAAAGAAAATAGTGAGTGTATTACTATGAATCTCTGAGTAGGCTGAAAGGAACTGCAGTGCATCCAATTATACCACATGCAGAAAGAAGACTTGAGCTTCTCATGTGGGTGCTGATAAGGTTAGATGAGTGGACAGTGAGGTGGATTGCAAATGGAAAGGATCTTAAGATCATCTGCTTCAAACCCCACTGCCATGGGCAAGGATGTCTCGCACTAAACCATGTAGCCCAAGGCTCTGTCCAACCTGAACACTGCCAGGGATGGAGCATTTGCCACTTCCTTGGGCAGCCTGTTCCAGAGCCTCACCACCTTCACAGTAAAGAATATCCCCAAGTCCTTCTCCACAAGGCTGCTCTGAATCACTCCGCCACCCAGCCTGTACCTGTGTAGCTTCTTCTGCATGATTTGAGGCTTTGCCATTTGGACAAGATTAATCCTACTTAAATTTTGTTGATTAAAATTTGCCTTACTCAAAGCTCCCATATTAATGTGTGAATAGATAATAATGAGCTAAGGAAGCTATTATCTTTCAGTGAGTGTTACAGCAGCATCATTAGAAGAAATTTCCATTATCACATCATAGGAACCCCCTAAAAATTGGCAAGTTTCTTTCATAATGCAGTTTACAGTGTGGTTATGTGGACAGCTCTATTGTATCCATTTTATGTAACAAAAGAAAAAAACAAAACAAAAACTCCTCACAAAATCTGGCTAATTTTGTAAGGATAGTTATTCTAAATGTTGTGATACAGCTGTATGTGTATGAAGCTTTCTCAGTTCTATTTGAAAGAGAGAATTAAAATCTAAAATTGTAGCAAAAATATTTTTCAGCCATATTCAAACTATTGCAAAATTCTACTTCAGTCATGTCAGTCAAAAGCACTCTGTGTTAAAATCAGGTGCAACAATGTATCATAAATGTCATCAAACATTCATGTAATTTTGTCTCATTAATACACTAAACTAGGCTTGCTAAAAGTCTATTTTTTGATTAACATTATTTTGTGTAAGTAAAAAATAATTATTTTCTGCCAGCTGAGACCGCTGGTGATTGTGCATGTTGTTTTATTTTATATTTGCTTTATGTCTTGATACGTTCAGGCAAGGAAGTAATAAAGTCCAAAAATGCGTAGGAAATTTTCCTGAAATATTTTATGGTCAACAACAAAAAGGCAGCATTTTAAACAGGTGCAGCATGTTTGAACATCTTGACTGTTTATAGTCAAGTGCTGACACTAAATTGCTCTAGAAGGAAATAATTTTTATTTCTGTGTGTTCAAAAAAGGCTGAAGGAAAATGAGTAGAGAGATTCAGGCCTCCTCATAGCAGGCATTACTTTCTCAGGCTCAGAACAACTCCATTGACATGATCCCTGAGAAATAGTTAGGGCTTCTAGATCTTTACCAAGCAGTTAATCACAAGCATACCAACAGGTACAATAATAATTCCAGCAGATACAAACTTTGGAAAGCTATCTAGGACTCTGTGGATTCCCTGATTGCAGGAATGCCCATGTACAAAGCAGGATGAACAGGGCTGCGTCCAAGACAGGCATATGGTACCTACATATTGCAATGACAAAGTTAAAGTGTTTAAACTTTGGTGAATAGAGGGAGTGATTAACTCTGAAGGAGGTAACTCAAGAGTTCCCTGGAATTCCAGTGGTACCTGAGATGTGCTAGTGTATTGCTCTTGGACCTCACAGGCTACTTCAGAAGCGCACAGGTCTTCCAAACGTCTTGCGTCATAGCTACAAATCCTGAGGTACACTAGGGCACATCAAGAAGCATTAATGTTTAGGCAATCAGATCCTGCTGCTATGAGCTGATCAGCTGTCTTCCTGTCTAAATTCTACTGGCTTTACTGACATGTCATCTGCTTGGACACTGTGGCGCCATTTTAGGTGCTATATGAAATTGCTCTCAGCCTTCAGGTGTTGCTCCAGAAAAAAATGGGTTTCCCATAGATCCTATGTTTTATCTGCCAGCTCCACAGGAAAATCCCAAAAATCCAAATCTAAAACAGCCCTGAAAGCTTATACTTAAGCAACTTCCTTAAGCAATTCCAAACAATTGCTCCCTTAGTGTGAATCACTTCCTAGCGAATCACTCCTTAGACGCCAAGTTCTGACATTTAGGACTTCAAGGTCTTGGTTTGGAATATCCAATTTAATTATTTAAAAACTTTAAGGCTTGAAGATGCAGGGCTGGAAGCCAAGCCCTTGGCTATGGGCTGAAGGGTGTCTTGCCAGGGTAAAGCCTGAGAAAGCTTAATGTCCTTTAAGGTTGGCTTTTCCAGGAACACAGCCACTGAAATCATGCGCTGCTTTGCAGCACACTGTTAGTGCTTCTACATGAGCACGGCTTCTCAAAGTGAAAAATAACACTAGATATAATAATTTAGAAAATGAGTAGTTTTAAAAACAAATCAGCGATGTCTGGTTTCATCAGTGTATGCTGGTTGTTTTAGCAGCAATTATCTTTCAGTGAGGTTGCACCCAAAATCATAACTACCTTGTACCTTATCCTGTATTTTATCCTGTCTGTAATGAGCTTTCTTATTTTATTGCCACCTGAAAGAATTAACATATTAAGAATGGAGAAGACAATAGCTTCATGGTCAGGTTTGGAACTCCAAGACTTTCTATGTGATTTTACTGTTTTTTGAGAAATTTATCAAAGTTAACAAGCAAAATAGGAAAGAGACAAAGAAAAAGTATACAAAAATAAAAACCCTACAAAAACTACAGCTGCATTGTTTTAGTTTCAGCTCTAATAAATTATGCTAATTGAAAGGGTGGTATTCAGTCTTTTGTTAGTATACAGTCTGTTCTCTCCTAGTACAAATATCCTTAGTGCCTTGGTTTCAGGTGACTGTATGTGTAAAAAGATAGATTGAGAGGCCATGGAAGGAAAAAAAGAAGAGGGAAAAAACAAGAAGGGCAAATCCTAATCACACAGGGTTACTAACAATTCCATAAATCATCATATCCAGTCTGACATTGGTGGCATTACCTGAAGAAACAGCATCCTGATCTGCATTGCTTTTCACTCCCCATAAGAAACACTGAGAAAAAAAGATGACTTCAGCTTTGAGTTCATTATCTTTTCTTCCTCACACAAACATTTGGTGAAACAGTTACAAAGTGCTCTGAGGATTTTACCACTCTGTCCTCTTTGTAGTAGAACTGATTGCACACCACTTTATTTCTGTATACTCCAATTTTGCCTTCAAAGTTATGTGTGTCACACATGCACCCAGAAAACTTTCTTTAGTGCAATCTCCATAGTGTTTTGCCATCACTGAGTTGCCATAAGGATTTCACTACAATAGGCAATTTTAGGCTTTTGAACTACAAACCACTTGACTTTTTTTTCCTTTGAAGTCTTAGGCATTGGATACAGAGATGCTGAAACTATATTTTTGGTCTCTGTCTAGAAGAACACATAACTCACACATACGTACACACAAACAGAGAGAGAGAGCTTTGCTATATGAATGTGTATATTTTACTATATGAATAGAAAAGCAGGGTTAAATGTAGTGTGCTTTGTTTCTTTGCTTTCTCACAGCTATTTATCTGACAAAGGAGTTGCAGTTCTGGGGTCATACAAAGAACCTGTAAACCAGTGTCCTGTGCTATGACTCACTTCAATTTAAGCAGAAGCAAAAATTAAAAAAAAAAACTATTTTTCCCAGAGAAAGCATTTAAGGAAAAAAATGTGCGCTACTTTTTCCAGCTAGCAGCAGTCTGCAATCTAATCTGCCAGAATGCAAAGAGATCACAGGTTTTCTAGGTTTAGCTGGCTACAGAGAATAAAATACACCCAAATCAACTCTCCTGCAATAAAATCTGTGCATTTCCCACTTCCACCCACCATCCTACTGGGAAAGTGAGAGTAGACAGCAATGAGGAATGCTTCAAGAAGGCAAAGAATTGACAAGCCATGCCTTTGATTTTAAACCAGAGGCAGAGCAACCGAAAGCCATAGAAAAGGTGTGTGTTGTAAGGAAGGGCAGGCGGGAGGGGGCATAACAATATGTATATCATAAAATATTTCCAGTTTTTAGTGAGAGAAGTATGATCACGAGCTGCTGCTTACAGCACATCCCCAAAGCCACTATAACATAGAATGAGCACAAAAACTAATGTTTCAACTCAGATCAAGAAAAGAAAAGTCTACCAGATGGGTTACCAGGCAGACTTCTCATATCAGAAGTAAACTCAGTCTCACTAAAATATAGGGAATGAGGATACATAACACATTTGGGGTTATATCCTGGGTTTATTTTAAGTCACATAGATTGATGTTTGCAGCCTTTCCAGAATAAAATACGTCCATGACATTAAAATACATACATTTTCAGCTTGTCTTAATTCCAGAGAAACCAAGTTAAAGACCTGATCAGAGCAAGCAGCTATGCTGGGTTATCACTAAAGGCAAATATTATCTGAATTTGTGCAAACAGAAACATAAATAAAAGATTATCCCATGAGATGGGAGCATTCCAATAAACAGGCAAAAAGAGAGGGTGTGCATGTAGTAAGAAAAAAGAGCCTGGGGTAGGTATTTAGAAGGTCTGAAATATATTATAAAAAACTGTTGAATCAAACAGTGGAGTATACCTACCCTAATTTAAACATCCAGAAGTTAGATTTAATTCAGTCATTGTGGTTTTACTACTTGTTCCATGAAGAGAGATCAGACTTGAGAGGGCAATCTCATTCCTTGCTTTTTGCCTAAAGATTCAGAGGATTTAGGTTCTGGAAGTGCTTAATTTCACTCCATGCAATATAACAGCTTTTCAACATCTCATTCAATGATTCCAAATCAATTTTCACAAAGGATGACTAATCCAGTCCTAATGAATCTCTGCATAAGCAGGGGAAGCAGAAGAGAAATAGAAAACAGAAGGAAAATCTAGGCAGTAGATGCCTCTTCCATTGCAGCTCCTGAAATATGGAGGGGGTTTTGTTCTGCAATTTTGTAGTTCATTTAAAAGTACAAAAAGACCTTCCAGATAATAACAGATTCCATAGTTATTAGTAGGCAACAGATCTGAAGGCAGCGTTCAGAATTTCCTCTTAAACACATTTGACTTTAATATGGTCCTTTCTTTGCTTAAGCGTTTCCCTTAAGGAAACCATATCTATGCCAGAAAGTTTTACTGAAATATTGAAAAGCCCTAGACAGCAATCTACACAAGCCAATAAAATGGCTTTCATCAAAAAAGCAGTGAAAGTTTTATTACAATATTGAGTTCTGCAGGTTAATGAACCCTTCCTTAAGCAGTGCAATCCATAAAATTAATCAGGCACAACCTACCCTATACAGCTTAGTACACTCTTCATTGCAAAGGTTTTAAAAAATAAACACTTCCAACATATATTAATATGTAACTATATATTTGTATCAATTTAGCATGGTTTATGGTATTTTTCCCTCAAAATAGATATACATTAACATTTAGTTTATCATTATGAGTGTCATGAGTGATATAATAATGAACTCATAGGATATGGTCAACCTCTTTTGCTGCTCTTTGACTGTTGCTTACATGCTTTGATACTGTATTGCACTATATAATATAGTTCAGAATGTCAGCATGGAAATCTCTCATTGCCCATGCTATTTGTAAACACTTGGCTAGCCCAGCAGATATGAAAGATGTGGAGTGAGTTTAGTAGGTCCAGATCACCACTGCAGTACCTGGAACTTTGTCTTACAAATGCTTTGCTAAACAATGGTTTATGTCCTTTAGTCTGATGAAGCTTTCCCTCCAGCTCCAATTATTTTTTGTCTTCTGAAAGAGTAATTTAAATTTCTACCATGGCCCTTTTTTTTGTCAGGCTATACTGATTCAGTTTGGCATCACAGGATAGAGTATTAGAGGTGGAGTAACCTCAAGAGCATGGTAGATACTCTGGTTGTGACACATCCTACAACTTAAAAAGCAGATTTCACATGCAACACTTTGTCTTCCTTAATATCAGCAACTAGATGAAATATGTGCTAGATTTACGAAAGCAGACCTTTCCTACCCCAAGCCTCCGCAGTACAAAGCTATGCAGACTGTCAGAACCTGTTAGAGTAGTTAGAGTAGTTTTATATTTTATTTTCTTTACAGAATCTGAAGGAGGTGTCAGACATCAGTCAAAGCACCATAAAAATTTTCAGAGCGGGATAAGGCAGGACTTTATTAAAATGCTTCCACTAAGTTACTGAAAAAATGATTCTCTGATATTCTCAACATCTTACATTCAGAATCTGATAAAATCCCAGTGGAATAAAAATAATTACTCTGACCAAGCATATACTTTTTATGAATTATAGTTATTATGAATTATTCACCTGGTTCAATGATTCAGCAATGGTCTTCTGCGTAAATGAAAAGTTAGAAATTTTCCCATGAGACTACTTTCCAGTGGGAAATGATGTTTCAAGAAAACCAAAATTTTTTTTACTTGCAGGACAAAAAAAAATTGCCAGAAATTTTGTTTTTCTGTTGAGTAACCAGAAAAAAACTTCACTTTATTATGATTGATCGCAGCGCAGTTATAAAAAGTTCTTATACTTAATCGATACTTATAAGCAGATGTTATTCTATTTTTCTGTTACAATAAAATCTGTTGTTCAGAAATGTATTCATGTCTGAGTAAAAAAAAAAAAAAAGAAGAATGTAATGTTTGAAAAGCACCTCACAAAGGTTTGCATTTAGGTCACAACATCCTATCATCAACACAACCAAAGAGAGTCAATAGACACAGACATACGCTCCTTCATTCAATGATAAATCACCAGCTGTAGCAGCCTGTATGTCATATTTTCATCTGTATCCAGATTAAGAAAGATCAATGAGATCAAGGTGTACCAACATGGGGAATTGTCTGGCCAACTTGTGAAAGAGGGGAAAATAGGAAATTGTTCAATATCAATAAGAGATTAGATTGCCTATGTCAACCAGCAAGGTTTTAAACACATGTTGTACAAGTCCAAGACTTTCAGCAGCTGCTTCAGAAGCAATGAAATATGGAAATACCCTTCAGCCACAGATTGTGCCAGTATTTTCACAGCAGTTTTACTCTGCTAATTTCTGTAGAACTTTTCAGAAATTAGGTTTTAGTTGCTACGGGCAAAGTTTAAGGAACTATGTTGACCTTCCTAGAATGAGAATGACCAGAAGAAATCGAGTGATTCATCCGAAGCTGATACTGAAAAATCTATGAATAGAACCTGACCTCGTCATTCAGTGATCATTAGCATGTCCTGGCTACTTTCATCATTTTAAATTTTTCATAAAGCTTCATTTTCTCAAACAGTTGAATGGAAAAACTCATAGAAGTGAGGGAGGATGGGAATCCACTGTGCAAAATTCTATTTAAATTTTTATATCTCCCTTAGGCTATGCATTAGAAGCAGCCTTTGCAGGGTTGCTATGAAGTGGCCCTCCGATTATTTCTGATAATGGCTTAGTATGTTTTATGACCTGTAGAAATACTGAGAAAACTCTCGACTTAAAAACCAAATCCAAAGAAGGCAGAGAATGTGCTCAAAGAGCAAAGCTGGACAATGTCCAAAAAGAGATGTTCCTCCTGTTCCTTACAGTTCACAATAGCTACTGCAGACTAGCTCTCTGCATCCGGAGGTTTCTACCTGTCCCATCTTCCAAGGTCCTACACTTCCTTCCAACACAGCAACAAGTGCATGCTGAGTGCCATTTGAATTGTCATTTTCCCATTGCATATTTGTCCTAAGAAGCTCAGTAGAAGCTATCAATGAATAAATTTCATAATAAAGGAAGGCTTGAAAGAAGATGAAGGCTTGAAAGTTTGTGTGTCACTCGTAAACATCATGGCAGATGGAAAGCTGGAGGTAGTCAATGTAGGGGAAGGAGAGGTGTTGCAATTGCTGAGCAAGCCGAGTATGTGTCTGTCCATCATAGCTATTAATAATTCTGGGTCACGTTGTATGTATCACTAAAGTTACTACAGTTTTGCCATTTACTCATAGGGAATAATTATTCACTGGCTAATTGATTTCACTGTCAGCTGTAAATAAGTTACACAACAAGTAGACACCAGCATCATGTAATCATGTAATGATCAGTCCCCCGGTTAAAAGTATAATTATAGGAAATTGTCCTGACATTGTTTTTTAATATGCTGCCTAATTAAGGCAATATATCTTGATATATTGAATCCTTGTTGAGTCACAAAATGATATCTCTGCAAAAAAAATGTAGAAGTTCCTAAAGATTGTGCTGTTGAGGCTGGTGAAGCTATTTCTGACTGTTCCCAAATGAGCAGCTCTAATATATTGTGTAGCATTATTAAATTAACATCATATGCCTTGAGACTCCTATTTGCTAATAATTTCTACATGTTTGCCTTTTTACAAGCAGTGTTTCTTAATAGATAATGAAGGCTGAAGAGATGTAATAGAAGGTATTGTAAGGCCTGCAGAAACAAACTTCTCTGAGCAAAATCAACAGCAGTTCTGAGTGCACACCATGGACAGCAACGGGGCATGGTGAACTGATTAGAAGCTCGCCTTGCACTCAGCAAATTTTGGATGGATATTACTTTGAAAAAAAAAAAATCATATAGACTAAGCTAAAAGTCAGAAGTGTTTACAACATACAGATGCCCTCCCACAGATTTACTCTATTTTTTCAAGGCAGTTTAGGTCTAGTCTGAGGTTGAGCTCAGGTGACTTTAGTCAACCATAGGTTAAATAGAAACAGCAGAAGGATGCAACTGCATAAAAAAGCTGGTCTTTATGTAATGTAATAAACATAGCAAGAGCACAAATTGGAATCTGGATTGCAGCAACAGTCCTGTAAGAGCTGTTTGAAACCTGCCTGGCTGCCAGGCAGAGAGATTAGAACTCTGCAGTCACACAGGAGAGGAAAGAATACGAAACTGTTATTTTCTTTCTAGTATTTTCCTTGTTGTATCTTATTTGGTGATAAGATTTTAACATTACCATGTGAACTTGGGTTTTTTTCCAGTTGCTGAAGGCTCTGAAGAAGCAATGGTTCTTGATGATGATACACCATAATCAGATCAATTATTACAAATTTTTTTAGTGGGTCCTTGTCCTGAATTTTATGAAAAGAAATTTTCTCTTGGTTTAAACAATGAATTTTTTATTTTTAGGAACTCTGTCCTCAATAAAAATTAAGTAGTGACACTTTGAACCCCATGGCTTAATTCTTTTAGAGCCCTTTCATTTTGAAAACTGTTTAAAGGGGAAAAAAAAAAAAAAAGAATCCAGTGATGAATGGATTTAAAATACAAAAACATAAGGATTATATTTACTTGAAATTGTCTGGCCAAATAAATGTGATTAATAATCAACATCTGTTCACAAATGAAGTCTTGATGGGGATTTCAGGTGTCCGCTAGTGGGCAGCACTGATGCACCTAAAACTGAAAGCGCACACCCAAAATTGAGCAAGTCAGCAGTGGCATGGTAAAAATATATGAATTTTATATATGGATTTTACATGCTTAACAACATTGCTTTTGTAAACTTAGTGCAACCTACAGTTTATATAAAAGGAAAATTAGATGTACAGTCTTTAAAGTCAAAGATTAAATACATTAGAATATTATTATATACATATATGGAAAGAGTCATGGCTGTTTAGGAAAGCACAAACTACATGCCTTATCAGGTATCAGCATGTAGAATGGAAGGTTTAACTGAAAGCTGAATCTCAGGGTAAGAAGCTGGCGATTGTCTGAGAGCTGTCTGCTTTCCATACCAGTAGCGCAAAGAGGCATCTTAACATGTCAGTGGTGCCTGTAGATATTGCAAAATGCATCAGCATCCCTGAGAGTCTTACATTACTTCTTGTCCCCATTCCCAGTGTGTCCACTGTGGCTTGCTTGAAGAATTGTCTTCTTTTGTTCCTTAAATTGCCTTATGTTTCCTATGGGAAAGAAAATAACAAAGGATACTTATTTGTATTTCATAAAGATTAATATTTTCTTTGCACAGATCAAGTACTAGAGCAGATTTAAACATTCTACAGGAAAAGATGAATCTCTGCCCTTGCTGCCTGTGGTCTGTATTGTAGCAATGTCATGAACACCATGAAAATCACTGAACCATCAGTGTAACAGGAATTGTGTCTTTTTTTTTGCTGTTTGTGAATTTCATCTCTTAAGAGTTAGGAGTAAGAAAAAAAAATTGTTAATAAAATAGACTGTCAGTGTTCATCTTACGTATGCTCCTTTATTCCTGTCTTCAAGGCCTAGGATATCCTGAATGCCAAAGCATGGCAGCTGCCAGGGAAAGGAACATTTTACTTTGTTAAGCCTGCTTTTTGGACACTTCAAATGAAATGTATCACTGGATCGTGTGAGAAGCAGCTGAAGCCAATTCAGCTGCAGAACTGGTTAGAAATTTTTCAGGAAACAAAGTCATGTCTGAAAACACTGATATTAAAGTTCTTCAAAGTTTAGATGGAAATAAGTCCCAGACCCACCAGCAATGTCTGAAGGTCTTCACACACAGTGAAGAATACCCAAATTCAACACACTACATGTCTTAGGGTCATCATCATCATGGCTTGGCTTTTCGATTGAAGATTTGGGAAGGGCTTTACCCACGCTTACTATGTCTATTTTACTGATGGCTAAAAAGGCCAATGCAGGATAAGCAGGCTCGGTTGCAAAAAGCACAGCAGGAGGTCTTCTTGGATGGTATAGGCAAGGGATGGTTCTTTCTGCATTGTCTTTTCTCCTCAAGACTGATTCTGCGTGCGCTGTCAAAGGAGGCAGCAGCGTTATGAATGGTGTGTCTCCAAATCTCCCAATTGGAGGCCAGGGTGGACCACTGATGGTAGTCAGTATGGCGAAGGCTGAGGTATTGTTTCAGGGAGTCCTTATATCTCCTCTTTGGGGCACTTCTCTTGCTGCAACCAGTGGGGAGTTCACCATGAAACACAATCTTAGGGAGGTGGTGATCCTGGAGATGTGCCCTGTCCAGCGCAGCTGTGTTTTCAGCAACATGGCCTCAATACTGGTGACCTCTGCCTATTCAAGGACAGTAACATTAGACACAAATTCAGTCCAGTGATTGTTTAGGATTATACGGAGGCAGCACTGATGAAAGTGTTAGGGGAGTTGCAGGTGGTGGTGATAGATGACCCATATAAAAGAATAGACAGTACGATGGCTTTGTAGACATTAGTATTTGTATTTTTCTTCAGGTGTTTATTGTACCAGACTCTTTTATGGAGTTTTCTGAAATCTCTGTATGCCTTTGTTATTCTATTATCTATCCCTTTGTCAATTGTGGTGTCCGAGGGGATAATGCTACCCGGATAGCTGAACTGCTGGACTGACTTACACTGACTCACCAATGGTGATGTGGGGATGATGGTAGTCTTCTTGTGGTGAAGGTTGGTAGAGAACTACTAGCTTCTTCAAGCTGACTTCCAGCTCAAAAAGCTCAGCCGCCTCTGCAAAGCATGTTGTTAAGCGCTGCAGAACTGCTTCTGTGTGGGCAAACAGGGCAGGATCGTCAGCAAAAAGCAGCTCGCGAACAAGGTGATTTAGGGTCTTGGTGTGGGCCATCAGTTGCTTTAGGTTGAATAGGTTTCCATCGGTACGATATCAGATATAAACGTCGTTTTGTTCATCGAAGTCTGTCGTGGCCATTTGGAGCATCACGCTGAAGAAGATGGTGAATAAAGTTGATGCAAGAGCACAGCCTTGTTTCACACCATTGGTTATTGGGAAGGGTTCAGAGAGTGCATCGCCATATCTAACTTGGCCGCGCTGACCTTCATGTAACAGAATGATCATTCTGAGAAATTTAGGGGGACATTCTAATTGTTCCAAGATCTACCATAGGCCTTTTCTGCTCACAGTGTCAAAAGCTTTGGTAAGATGAATGAAAGTTACACAGAGTCCCTTATTCTCTTCTCTGCACTTCTCTTGCAGTTGTCTGAGAACAAATACAATGTCTGTGGTACTTCTATTGGCTCTGAAGCCACATTGACTTTCAGGTAGTTCTTCTGTGATAGCGGGTACTAATCTGTTCAATAGTATTCTTGCGAGGATTTTTCCAGCAATGGAGAACAGAGCTATACCTTGGTAAGTTGAGCAGTCTGACTTTATTCCTTTTTTCTTGTGCAGGATGATGATGATTTCATTACAGAGATCTGATGGTAGTTTGCCTTGTTCCCAACAGCGCACAACTAGCTCATGAAATTTAGCATGGAGTGCTCGACCTCCATGCTTCCAGATTTTGGGTGGGATTCTGTTGACTCCATCTGCCTTGCCAGTTTTCACCTGCTGAATGGCCTTAAGAGTTTCTCCCATGGCAGGGGCTATATCCATTTTGTTTTTCACCAGTTGTTGTGAGATGCGTTGTATTCCTGAGCCTTGGACTACATGGTTGGCACTAAAGAGAGTTTAAAAGTGTACAGACCATCGATTCAGGACGGAGATTTTATCCGTGAGAAGCATTTGGCCATCTGCACTGAGTAGGGGGCTTTGAACCTAGTGTGTGGTCCATACACTGCTTTCAGAGCCACATAGAATCCTCTGTGGTTGCCCAAATCTGCTCATAGTTGAGTCTTTTCTGCTAGGCTGAGCTACCACTTGTTCTGGATGTCTCAAAGTTTCTGTTGGAGTTTAGTGCTTGCAAGACGAGAGGCTGCTTTTCTTACACCATAGGATGGCTGAGCGAGGTGTGCTTGGTGAGCAGATCTCTTCTTTGTCAGTTTCTGGACCTCCTGATTGTTTTCATCAAACCAGTCTTTGTTTTAATTTGAGGACAACCCTAAAGATTCTTTGGAGGACTGCAGGATGCTATTTTTAATATGTTGCCAAAGCGCTTCAGCAGAACAGTCTACAGGATGGTCTTCAAGTCTTATTTGAAGGTTTGCCAGGAAGCTGTTTCTCAATGCAGCTGTTTGAAGATTGTTAACTTTGAGCCTCCTCCTTAGCCCCTCTTAGGTTTCGGCTTAAAGTGGAGGTTAAGTTTACAATGCACAAGGCAATGGTCTGTTTGACATTCTGCACTGGACATCACTCAGGTGTGACGGACATCACAAACGTTTCTCTGGTGCACTAAGACATAGTCAATGAGGTGCCAGTGTTTAGATTGAGGATGCAACCAGGTTGTCTTCATGCTGTCTTTCTGCTGGAAAATAGTGTTCGTGATGGTAAGCTGCTGCTCTGCACAAAACTGTAGCAAGAGATGTCCGTTATCATTGCAGCTTCCAACACCATGCTTGCCTAGTACTCTTTTCCAGGCTTCAAAGTTCTTACCTACTCGGGCTTTGAAGTCATCAAGGATTATGATCTTATCATCTGCAGGAACCTTTTGAGTGAGGCAGCGCAGATCGGTGTAAAATTTATCTTTTTCTGCAGGGTCAGCTTGCAGAGTTGGGGAATATGTACTGAAGAGAACATGTTGCTTGTTGTGTAGTGGGAGGCGTAAGGAGATAATGCAATTGGAATGACCTGTAGACAAATTTTCAAGTTTAGAGTCGATCGAGTTTTCAGTCATGAAGCCCACTCTGGAAAGGTGACTTTCGGTTTTGGATGTGCCTGACCAATAGAGTGTATAGCCAGCCCCATGTTCTTTAAGGCTACCTTCCTCATGAAAGTGAACTTCATTGAGAGCAGCAATGTCGATGTTAAGTCGTGACAGTTTGCAGGCAATTAGAGCAGAACAACACTCAGGAAGCCCACTGTCCGCTGTATCAAGCATGGTTCTGATGTTCCAACCTGCGAGTGTCTATCTGGACACACCTTTGGAGGCAGGTGTATGCCTTTGTCTCTTTGTGTTTGATCTATAGCAACAGAAGATGCCCATTGGCCGCAGCTAGCCAACTAGGTGGAGGGGTAGAGGAGCTCTGGTTAGGACACCTTTTCTAGGCCACTCTCTATGTGGAGCAAGCAGTGCTCTCCTTGAAAAAGTCTTCTTGTTCATTCAGGATGTTACTAAACAAGACTGTCATCTCCTGGGTCAATCTCGAGCAGCCAATGTCCTGAACCACCTGCATGCAGAGCTGGGTCTGTGGCTTCCAGTGCATCTTTTCACCAGCAGTTTCATCCCTCACCTGTCTCTACAGGGCTTTGCAAACGTGAGTATACCCTTTGGGCCTGCACAGTGGACTTTTTAGGTGAGGCACAGCGTGCGCGGAACTGGCCCCACCCTTTACATCTAAGGTTTATCTGTCTTAGGGTAGGCAAATGACAAAATATGCAAGACTAGATTCATTCATATCCTGATGGAAATGCCATCATTTGTTTTCTTCTGATGTAATTTCTTTTTCTATAGCTTACTATTCACAGGATCAGGGACAAATCAGTTTTAGAGTCCAACATTATCTGTGTAGGCAAGAAAAGGCAGCTCTGACACAATATTGAAATCACATTGAGTTTCAGTTGAGAAAATATATGCGTAAAAATAGCAAATATAATATGGCAAGATGATTAGGATCTGCTGGAAAGAGAATTTAACTATCTCAGTAAGAATACTCTGAAATTAAATTTTTAGCTATTGTATAGCATAGTCTGGGTAAATTAATTTCAATAAAATACTTGTATAGTAACCTGTTAACCTATTAACCAAGAGATCATTTTAAATTTACTGTCACATTATTTCCATAATACTTTTAGTTCTGTTTCTGTCCATGAGGTGATAATCACAAGGTTGTATAGGAGTAAATGTACAAAAAAAGTTTTTTTCCATTTTATTTTTTCGAATGCTACTTTTTTATTTTTTTAAATTATTAAACTACTCCATGAACACCAGAACAAATGGTACTTGAAGATTAAATTGCTAAAACCCACTGCAATTTTTTGAACAGTAACTTAATCCTTACTGTCAATTCTTTGAATTTTCCATGTAAAGCCAACTTAATGTTTCTTAAAGGAAAATAGAGCATTCTGCATCAGAGGGAAATGGCCTCTGGGAAAACATTATTCATATTCTCATCATGTGTCCTACTATTACTTGGCCTATTAAAGGTGAAGAAATTATAACCCATCTTTCCATTTTCCTGTCATACCATTCAGAAATGGGGCATGCAGTACTCCACTTTGTCTCAGAAAGGTCATTTTATTCTGAAGTTGTTTTTTCTTAGGCATTTTAAGATATTTTTGAGCAACAAATCATTTCAGAGGAAAAATTAAAAAAAAAAAAAGAATATTATTTTCATAAATCACAAAATCCTGTTGAAATTTTAGCTTGCATTCCAGTTGTTAAATTCCTGAAGTAATGGAAAATGCAACAGCTTGGGTGAGGAAACATATGAGCTAAAATTAAAAATGCAGCTCGTTATGGAGCTGCAGAAGGGATACAAAAGCTCAGGGGGTATTCTTTACGTCTTTCTGTAGGACCTAAGCAAACCTCTAAGGAACATGCAGAGGTACACATTCATGTTTGGGTTGTATGGGCAAGAATGGCTGGCTATGAAATGGGATGTTCTACCACCAAATGAGTGCATTTAAATGGAGTAGATTTCCAGAAAAGTTCCACTTTGTGAGAAAGAAAATTGTTCTTTTTCTATTCCAAGCTAGAAAATCAGTGACCAAGAGGCAGAGGTTTAGGCACTAAGGCTTCCAATCACTGTTCCCCCTCCCACCCTACAGGCAAGGGGGCACTGAGCCTACTCCTCGATCCCCCTAAACCCCTTCAGAGAGTGAGCTGCTTGTCTGCTCCTCCATCTCTGCCCTTTTTATCTTCTGCTTGTTTTTTATTTATTCTGCAAAGCTAACAGCTGAAAGTGAAAAAAATCCTTTTGCAGGTAGTCCACAATTCTCAATCAGAAAATCATCGTGTATTTGTGAGAGGAGAAAAAGGTGGAGTTCTTTGAGAGGCATCTATTAAATAACTGGATTCTTCCACAATTCTTTGATAAAGATAGAGGATAATTTTCAGTAGGCATTATTTTGCATTAGTAAAAGCAGAAATTATAAACAAAAGCTAATACTATACTTACAGAAATTCAAGGGAAAGATTTATAGAAAGTCTGTTAGGGAAAATAAAGACTCTGGAGAAAAAAATCAAGGCTAGACAACAAAAGAATGGTTTTTACATATACTGTGGGGGAAGAAAAAAAAAAGAGTTTTTGCTAAGATAGTTGCCAGAAGCCTTGTAAGAATGAGCCCAAAGAGAGATAAGGCAATAAAACAAGTGGTGCAGCCAGCACTATATTCCCTGAACATGACAGCACATTCAGCTAGGCTTGGATCACGGACACGAAGGGGTATTTCTGTAAGAGAGCTGCTCTGAAAGAAAACAGATAACGCAAAAGGAAAGAACTACCAGTCTGATAGCTGGCTCCTGTCTTTGAAATATCCCATTACAGATTTGGTTTGGATTCATTTCTGGAAATAAAATGTGAGAGCATATATATTTCTGAACTGCTTTGGGAAAGAAAGACGATTTATTCCTACTGTGTGAGATAATGAAGTACTTTACTATCTTTCAGTCACCATCAGAAAAGTAAGGTGATATCTACTTTAGATATCTGAAGTTCAGCTAACTTGTACTTGAGCCCCAAATAGTTATCTGAAGAAATACCTAACTTCCTGTTAAATTTTAATTACCTTTAAGCAGTTCCAAAGACTGGAAAGCCATTAAAATTATAACAATACTAATAAAGGCCAGAGGGGTGATTCAGAGTTACCACAGGCTACATCTACTTTTGCATCAGTCCATGGAAAGAAGATAGGAAAATTTACAGGATTTTTTTTATTCTGTATAGGACTGCTCAAAAAGAATTTTATTAGGACTCATAAGAATATTAAAGAGCAATGATACCATCAAAGAAAATTACTTTCATTCTTTGATGAGATTACAAATTTTTCAAGTAAAGTGACTAATAAAAGTAGTCTAGAAGTGACATAAGATTTTGTATGGTTTTTGAACTGTTGTGGCTTTCTGGTTATAATAGTACACTATACAATTACAATAAGGCATAAATGAATTAACAACTGGCAGAGAGAGAAAAGGCCAGGGGTAAATCCACATTATATGAGGGCTTCCTTATAGATTCCTCAGGGAATGACTACGTTATGAGTTGAATTCAACATCTACATTAATGACATTGAAACAAATATGAAATCACAGACTCCTTCTTACACAGGTAAGGAATGCTTAGACAATAAATGGAGAAAATTGTAACCATATTATATGATCTAGTTACTTTTTTATGATCAACTGGGTCATTCTTACAAAAGATGACTCAAAAAAGATTATTGCAAAATAATATAATCCTACCTGATTTTAGGTTCTAGGCTAACATTCTGTTTTAGTCAGCAAAATTTGCTGAAATGATTCTCTAGGATATATGTGTATATAGGCAAGCAAAAAATCTCTCCAACACAACAGTATTTAGACCAATATTAGGACACTGTATGCATCCCATAATATACACGCTATGCATAGTTATTAAAATCATATATAGAAATACATGTTTGTACACACATGCATGTAAATATATGATTTTTAAATAGTTTATTATTTAGCTGTCATTCATAATTAATTGGTAAAAAGAAACCACCTAATGTTAAAGGAATCTTTAGTATGGTTGACTGAGGTATAACAAAAACAGCTGTGTAGAAACTGAATCAGGTCATATTCAATGACAAATAAAGCATGATTTCTTAAAAGGGAGAATAATTTTTCTCCTGAATCAAAATGCCTAGACAATTACTAGGTTTACATGTCTTCAGATCAAGACCAAATGCCTTTAGAAAAGAGTTACTTTAGTCAAATGGGAGTTAATGGGAGTTTCATACAGGTGAAATGCAATTGTCTAATATACAGGAGGTTAGACTAGATGATCTAATGGCCTTTGCAGTAACTTAAATGGAAAAAATGATACAAACCCAAACCGAAAACCATGACTTAGAGGTGATCTTGATCAAGTCCACAATATATTTTAAAATTAAATAAAGTCTTGAAGGGCAGCATACAGTTAAATATAACATAACCACAAACTGAGAGTCGAGTCAATGTTCTTATAGACTATACTAATAAAAAACCAAGGCAGAGTCCTTAGCAATTACATGATATATTGGTTAATTATTAGCATGCCTGCTGTCATGGTTTAGAGTTTTAGTATTGTTATAGCCTATTTAAAACAGTGCAAGGCATGGCTCAAGAGAGATTGTGTGACCAGCGCTAGTCCCAATAGGGCAGTATGACTGCAGCCAGCCTTTCCATAGAGAATTTTTCAGGTGGGTAGAAGTGAGTCATGTACTGTCACTTGGCCTCAGGGCCAAAGAACACCATTTTCTTTTTGAACTATAGCCTAGCCTTGCTTTTAATTTTATCTGAGACTTGCAGTTGAATGTGAAAAGGTGATTCACCAAAGGTCCCATTAGTTGCAGGCTCCAATGT
Source organism: Psittacus erithacus (assembly GCA_009867235.2). Taxonomy (NCBI): domain Eukaryota; kingdom Metazoa; phylum Chordata; class Aves; order Psittaciformes; family Psittacidae; genus Psittacus; species Psittacus erithacus. The sequence goes on along the minus strand of WYDI02033271.1, from coordinate 15,363 downwards.
CCATCACTGAGGTAATGTCTCTTCCAGATGATCGCATTAAGCATTTTGCATCTTTTAGGTAGCTGATAAAGTTTAGTCACTAAGACAAATCAAAGCTGCAACCCTGGTCTTTCGGAGCTGCTCCCAAGACAGTAAATCATGAGAACTGCTAATCTTCCAGAAGCTATTTTTATAGATCAAGATATCTTGATTTTTCTTACTTACTTTGCATGCATTTACCTGTATTATCCTACATCATCCTGAATCCTGCAGAAGGGAAAAACACAGACTATGTAAATGCCCTTAGAGAAACTCATCCTTGGACTCTTCCAGGAGACACCCTGGAGGCCATTTCCATAGCAATACTGTTAAAGTGTCAAGCGGGAGTTGAAAGAATAAACCTGCAATTCTTCTTCTCCCTCCTTGCTTTTATTCAATAATCCTGAGTTTAGATTAGAAATGGATTTGAAGTGCTCGCCTGGTTGGATATAATCTCAGCCCAGATCACACCCTTAGTCTGCCACCGTGACCTAACCATCAGTGGGATGAATTCTGGGTCTCATCTGTTGGAGCTGTGTACAGTATATCCTGCTCATTAACTTGTCCCCTAGTGCATGAAGATCACTAGCGTCTTGCAGATGAAAGACTTGACAAAAATCTTCAGGGCAATATTGCTCAAGAGGGGAAGTGTGTACCACAGGTGTTGCTCACTCCTGCCTGAGTACACTCACCACTGGGTAAAAGAGTGAAAACATTTTTCCTCATCATTTCACATTTACTTACAATTTTCTGGGTTTTTATACAGCTCGTTTAGTTTAGTTAGACTGGTTTGCATAACAAAAAACCCACAAAATTAATTTCTACTTCATAATGGTTAGCTGCCAATCCAGAATAGTAATGAACAAATCAAAAGAATGTTACTTAGACATTTCAGTATGAATTCATTTTCTCTGTATCTGTGAAGTAAATTGAGTGGAGGAGATAATAATAATTTAAACAACCTTAGCAAATCAAATAACATTTTGGAATAGGATGAAATGTTTAAAAATTAAGTTTTGAAGATGGAGTTTTGGGAGTATATAGTACCTTACCAAGCACATGTTAAAATAAAGCACTTGAATATCTGTTGAAAAAAGTAATTCTTGATTAAGAACCAGCAGCAGATGGAAATATTTATTCACTCAAGACATCACAGATTCATTCACGGAGACACAGATGCTACTCAGTCTGATGGCTTGGTTGTACATTAGCCCTAAAATAATTAAAATAGATTTAACATTACTTTTTTCTCCAGTTTAAAAAAGTGTTGTTGAGTTTAGAATCATGAACTTGGTTCAGTGACTGCAGAAGGTGACTGAAAAACATTGCCACTCTGCATGATGCTTCTTTTTTGGATAGCAGAGAAAACCCCTTTTGTAAAGTATTAGTCAAATAGCAGTTCTTAGACAAGTTGCCTTCTGAGTTTATATACCTTAATTACCACTTTCTACTGATGGAGGGTTATGCGCAGTTTTCTGCTGAATGTTATAATTAATGCAATGCCACAATGTTTAGTTTTTATGCATAGAAGAACAATTAAATCAAAACAGGAATGGATGTCTATTAATCTTTGTAATATATGAGAATTTTACTAAAAATATAAGGTGTTGCCAGTTGTCAGTTTCTCAGTTTAATTTAAAAAGTTGAAAGTAAAAAGGAAAGTAAAATCAAGGTTTATTTCAGTATATGAAGGAAAGAAAGGAACAGGACTGGGAAATCTCAGAGACTGGAAAATAAAAGAATATGATCTGTTTGTACAGGGTAATCATGTTTATTAGTTGTAGGGGATGGTTTACAATTTTTAAAAGCATTAGTTCACATAAGTTGTCAAAAATATGAATAATTAAGTTGGATGAAATTTCTCCTTTAAATTGCATTAAATTTGTGATCTTCATTGAAAGTAATCAGGAGGTTTAAGATACAAATTCTAAATATTCCTGTTTACTTGCACTTAATGCCTGTAAAATTTCTATAAATACATGAAATAAATCGAATCTCTCTTATTCTACCTGTTTATCCAACTTAACATTACTTTTCCTTTGGTATGATTTCTAGATCCAATCATGTATTTTCCTTTCTGTCACATTAAGATACCAGGTAGTCTACCTGCTTCCCAAGAAGGATGAAACCCTTGTATCCAACCCACCTGCCCACCCTTGGCAGCCCACCAAGTTGGAGGGTGTTCACCCAACCTATTCAGGGACCCTAGGAGCAGCATCACGCTGATAGAGGTTAGGGAGACCAGTCCACCTGCTTCCCAAGAAGGACGAGACCCTTGTATCCGACCCGCCTGCCCCCCTTGGGAAGCTCACGAAGTCGGAGGGTGTTCGTTTAACCTATGCAGGAACCCCATGAGCAGCACGTTAGGCCAAATCCCTTAAAAGTTTCCGGAAAATAATATATATATAAGAAATTTGTTACACATACTTGTGACAGGATACAGGTTCAAGATAGCTGGTGATAGGGACTGACTACGAAAACAGATTTAGTTAGAATCAAAACTGACCAGTGATAATACTAAATAGCTAGCAAGATGTTAGTAAATAAATGTGCATAACACAGAGCTCTTACCCAATAGGCATCCTTATGGGGGGGGAGAAGAGAGATCCAGCCCATCAACTTATCCCTGACGCTTCGATGGAGGTCCTCTCCCCAACATCCCCCTTCTCCTTCGCCAGTGTATACAATCTCTTTACTTTTAGGTGGAGCTTGAGTTACTCTAGTCATAAATTCCTTTCATACCTTTGTCAGGATTGGTGTACAGGCTGAAAGAATTTCAGAGCGTAAGGTCAGTGAGGGGTGGTCACAGCCCGGGTGGGGGTCTTTGTTGAGGTGGGTGTGTGCATTAGTATTATAATGAAGCAAAGTTCAGCTGCAGGACACGTTCTCACCATCACGGCTGAGGCAGCAGCTACAATCCATCTCTCTTGTCAGCATCCAGGCGGCTCTTCCTCCCTGATAATAGGAATGAGCAGTGGTACTTCCATACCACTCTACTTCCCATTTCAAGGATATTGCCCTAGGAGCAGCATCTGTGTCTTATCTCAAGGTTGCTCTGACAATACAGTCTCTGAGCTGAGCTTTGTGAAATCATATTTCTCCATTTTTCCCCAACCTCAGTTATTTTCCTGCATTTTCTCATTTAAAATATTTTCCATGGAGAAAAGTGAACAAACTGACACCAAGTAAAGGCAGCTGAAGTGGAAGATCTGTAACCACATATCAGTAAAAAAAGCGGGTATCTATCTTAACTTATTCTTGCTGAGCAACAAAGGGGGTGGCAGTCATCAGCTGCCTGTAAGCAGTTATGAAGATACTTATGGCTTCCAGCTAATCACTGATTCTTTTGCATTATAAGGGAAGGAGAGCTCTGTGTGTCTTCTTTGGCCAAGAGCCTGTGGTTCCAGTTAATCAAAGTCAGGACCTACCTCAACAACACCTCAATACAAAGCAAACCACTAAACAAAAATTAATTTGCATATGACTCAGGTTTCATACTCTCCCAACTAGCTAATCTCAGAAGATACCATTAGTATATCCAATAATAATGTCCCAGACAAACAAGGGACATCAATGAGGAGCAGTGATCATCTTTATGAGGATAATTTGATTACTGCTTTGTTTTCTTGAAGTGAAGCAAGAGCTCTGAGTATCACTTATTCTGCTGGCACAAACTCAGTTACTGAAACCCATTATCCAATTCTGAATCATTATATTTAACTGCATGCTGAAAATAGATGGAGCATTTTGAATTGTATGTATAGAGCAATTTTATTCATACATATCAGAAATATAGGAAATTATAATTATTTTAGACAAATTTTGTTTATCGCATGAATCCATATTTTTTCTTGTTAAGATAAAGTATATACTGCCTTTGGAATATCAGACAGTGAAAAGAAGAAAGCCTTAAAAGAGAAACACATTATTAAAATAGAACCAAACAGAAATCCTGTTGATCGTATATTTGAACTCAGCAATTATGCCATCAGCATGTTGCGATGATTATTTCTTGGAAGACTGTAATATAGATGCTGTTGCTATAATATTACAGGATCTATAGGCATTTAGTTATATGTTTTTTCATCAATACATCTAAGCAAAAAATGGAGACAAGAATAATAATTGTTTAGGTATTACCATCAAGGAAGGTTAATGCTCTCACAATACAGGAAAATGTAGAGTGCTTTCACTGTATGGTGGCCACTTCTTCCTTTGGAGAAACGACAGATTTAATTACCTTATAACTGGACAGTTGCATTTTGTCTCACTTGGCTCAATAGAGGAGAACAAAGAAAGTTGCTTTCAGAGCACTCAAGAAATGAAGAAGAATTTGAAGATACTGAAAGGCACCCACGTCTGTTCTCATAAGCTGCTTCTAATGCTTGAAGCACAAGAATATTTGGTAAATAGATATCCAGACTAGTTCCACACAAGCTCGCTTGCATACAGAAATAACACAGTCATGTGCATGCCGCCTAATGTAACCTACAAGTGCAGCTCTCAGGTGGTCACCACTGCTCACAGATGCTCACTTCACACATTAGTGCAATGTGCCACTGACCTTAGAAGTGAGGGTCAGCGTTTGCGGAGAAGTCTACTCAGGGAGTATCTGTGACTGATGTCAACACAAGCTTTATTTCCAGAAAGATATCAAATAGGCAACCTGGCTTGTAGAGAAAAGCTTGACTTTTTGGAAGTGCTGAATGAAAACAAGAACACTAATTTATCTATGAATAAGCTAGAAATAATTATCTTTATTATGTAAAAGGCATTGCTGATTTAAGAACTTATAGGCAAAATAATCAGCCATGGAAAACTGTTAAAAATTAAAATGATATTTCTGACCATCAGAACAGTGGAAATCAGAAACCATCAAACCACACCTCTTCAGTGGTGGGTAATAGTAATTAGCAGCTTCCCTCTTCTGTCTGGACTGCAGGGAAGAGTCTGCTGTGATGGGGGCCACTTCCTGGAGGCTCTGGTGTTTAATATTAAGACAGAACGAGTGGCAAGAGGGAAAAAGAATTAATCTGATTTATTATTTTCTTTCCTTCTATATGAAACTAGTTACAAATACGATGCACTTCTGTAATTTCTTTTCCAGGTAGGTGTAACCTTCCAGAACTTGCTTGCCAGAAAAGAGGAGGAGGAAAAATCCACAGGCAGGTTCCAGACCCATTGGGCAGCACTGTGTGACAGTGGGTGCAATAACAGTTGGTGAGTAAACTTCTTAGGTCAAAACACAAAGATTCATCATGGACATGACATATAATACAGGCATTGTTCCAGTATTATAGAATCACTTCAGTCCTCCTCTACACAAACTCCCCTCAAAACTTCTTATCCATTTGTGTTTGACACCTATATCAGAAAACAGTTAGACTGTTTTCAACCTTAATAGTCTTTAAAATACACACGCAAAAAGCCTATGGAATCTCAGGTGCATTGCATCTTCTATCAGGGACAGCATGAAACATCTGAAGAAGATAACCATTTAGCAAAATTCTTAGTATAGAAAGCACAACATGAAAAGAGCAACAGAATACTTCAGCTGCAATATTTTCTTATTTCAGTTCTTTGAAGTATTATTTCTAAAAGCATTTAGAAAAATGCCTACACTTACATTGGCGTGGCCATCAGACTAACACCAGGTGAACCAAACTTCCCTGACTGCATGGACATGTAATATTGTTTTATTTTCACTAACTATTTCAGTCCAATATTCTGTGAAAATAACAAACAGAACAAAATAGATTTAGTACCAAAATGAAAAAGCCCAAGAAAATCACAGGGTCAAATTTTGTAGTAAAAATCCATTCTGGTAAATTCTAGTCTGTCTATTGATATCTTAAGTCATGAGACAATGTTGGCCACAAATTACTATTTTGAGATATATATCAAACTACTGCAAATTACTGTACTTTAACAGCAGTTCAATAGGAATAGAAAGGATACATCTTAGACAGGTTTGAGAGGTTACATTCTTTGAGCTGGTAGCTTCCAAACTTTTTTAAAAGGAGAAGCTATGTTATGCAGTAAAAAAAGAGTATAATTTTGGACTGCAGGCATAATATCTGCAGCTGGAAAAGGAAACAGAAGCTCTCTCAGAAATCAATTGAGCCAGTGGGATTTAGGTACTTCAGTCCTAAGAGTCATTCTGTTGAGCATATTTGTGAATAAAGATAAGTTCAAGATTGTGCTTCAATGCATTCTTGGGTAAGTACCATTTTACATCACACACTCACTGCTACCTTAGTATAAATTTTAGACAGCGGTTATGAAGTGTTGTACTTGTCATAAGCACTCCACTTACTTCACTAGTGTGTGCAGGATTGGGATCTTCCAAAGCTATACAAATATTCACAGAAGAATCTTAATATTAAAACAAATGTGTAGATGATTGATTTTACATACAGAATAGACTGATTTTAATCACATCTCTATATATTTGAAAAATCAGGAATTAAAAACACATCTACTGAGAATCACTTTTCTGAATTTCTTGGCAGTAATTCACTGTTCAAATATTTTCTTTACATGGAATTTACTAATGTTACTCTTTACAGGTTACCATTTCATTGGCCCTTTTTTTTTCCAGACAGGCTTTCTGCTAGCAGAGAAGGAGGGCTAGGTAAATGCTAAGCTTAGAATATTCATTGGCTGTTTCATTGTGGCTGCACTCAGCAAATGACAGGATTAATGCAGCAAGTTTGGATCACCTTCATATTAGAGAAGCCTAAGCAACTCACTAATAATTAATTGTTAATAACTCACAACTTTTAGATTCTCACACATGTCCACACTATCATATAAAAGATCCTCCCTAAACTTTATTTTCCCTGCAATTTTGTTCAGACAACAAAAGGAATTCCCCATTTGGTGCCTCTTTTTGAATCCCACTATGCTGTTCTTTTTTTGGTTGCCTATGATGCGCATTTCAGGTTCCAGTCCTTTCGAAAGAAACATTGATTTAATAATTTAAAATCACCATATTTACTATGTTAAAGATTTATCTAGGAAACCTGGTTTTTAAAGACATGTCATTATCTTTGAATGCAGGTAAATGTCTTTTGTTAAATTCAGACTGAAGATTGAAGCATTGCAAATATACAAATGGTATAAGTAATTCTTGTAATATAGAACCCATATTTCTGTCTTTTCCCACTGGATGTTTAAACTGTTAGGTGATAAGCAAGATAGAGACTCTTCTTTCTTCAGTTTTTTTTGTAAGTGGGCACAGCTGAGCACATACATTTATTATGTACTTGCCTTTCATAACTGAGGTATTCACCCATGTATCTTTTAAATACGTTAATCTACAAAATAGATGTATAAATAGATATTCATAAATGTAGATTTTATACATTAAAATCATGATGTAGACTATACGATCTATATCCAGCTATAAGATTCTGGATTTATCCCATGTCATTCCTGCTAAGACACATAATATAACAAATTACTGATTTCTGTAGTCACTGAGAAATGACAATTCAGATGTTTAGCCCTCTTCCTCACCATCTGGAGAAGTTTATACTTCCTGGGATCACCCCTGAGTGTCATTACAACTAGTTTAGAGTTTTGGACACTCTCTCTGATTCCCTTTCTATAGCAAACAAGGGATTTTGACCTTCAGTTCTGGCTTCACTGATAGGCACATAGCTATGCCATGCAGGGGTTTGCTGTCTGGCCTTTCCTGAATTCAACACCTTCAGTTTCCCAATGGGATCCAAATTTTTCCTGTGTGCTTTCTGCAGATGTCTCTTACCTTCAGTGAAAAGTGGGAAGATAACAGACTTGACTTACCCTCTGGACTGAGCAACCTCAATTAGGAGCATAAACAAAGAAGGATATATATGTGTCTATGCCTTGCTAGAATTCGGATGGTGGCTCAGAACTGGCATTTACAGATTTCAACATCAGAAATGCACCCAGGAACTGAAGCCACATCTAACATTGGACAGTATATAAAGTTCCTTGGGTTTATTCACTTGGTTTTCTCTGGAAGAGTTATTGTTTCTGTCTGCTCATGTTCCAGTCCTTCTGCATATCTATCACCAGATAGACAGTAGGTTTTGAAGTGTTTGTGCCATTGCATTTCTTTTTTGTAAGAGTTGGCTAGGAGGATTGAGAATGTATCAGTATTGCCAAATCAGTGTCCAAAAGTCATGAGCCAGGTCATCAAATCTTGAGAAAACTTTAAAACTGTGCAATTAAACCCAATAGTTCCCATTTATTTTACTCAGTTCTAGAGTCACAGAAAGTCTGTACAATCTTTCCAAATTCTGTAATGCTACATGGCTGCAGAAGCTGGGGTTTTAAGGAAGCTGTCACTAGGCTCAGATACTGCAGTGAGAGACAGCAACACTGAGAGCTCTGCAGTTTCTGTACAGCTACTTTAATCATGTGCTCTACTTCATGTGGTGAGAGAGCAGATTAATACCTTTGAATATAAAAGCAATGATCAGAAATTGTGTCTATGCACAAATCAAGTCAGCTTTCACTGGGCATAAGACAAATGCTTACACTACAAGAAACGAGCGATAATATATCTTGTTGGCTATCCATTCTGAAGGATATCTTAATAAAAAGGTCAGAATATATAAAAAGATCATCATAATACAAGTCAAAGAAGTCAAGGAAAAGCCATACAAGACCTTTCTCACAGAAGGCAGGAGAAAAGGGACAGACAAGTACAAACACTTATATTTCAGCCAAATTTTTAGGCTCAGGGCAATTGCTTCATACTTTCTATAAAGAACTAGAATATATAGAGATATACATAAATAAGGAAAATAGTAATTATCTGGAAGTGAGTTATTTTCCATCTATTGAAGACCTTGACACCCCTTTCACCTGCGGCGAAGAAGGTTTCATACTACATGATATGCCTTGACAATTCTGACATCTGCAAATTGTATTACAGTTTATACACAAATATAACGAACTTGGATTTGCAGAATTGGTATCATACATGCAAAAGTCATAGGAGAACTGCTTCATAGATTGAAAGATTAAATTATATTGACAGCATATTGATCAAATGCACTACACCTCTACTAGTACTCATGAAAGTCTACAATTACAAGACTTTCTGCTACTATATATGCGCAAAAATATTTTCATGATTTAACTTTAAAATCTCTTAAAAGACACATGAAACACATTGTAAGAAACTTGCCTTTCTTCCTGGATAAATGAAAAGGAAAGTAAGTAGCTTTAATTTTATATAAATACCTATAATTGTATTCATGAACACTTCCAAGATAAATATTTGGCTTTGTAGATTTAACTCCTAGATTTGCTGAAACAGGCTCTACAAAATCTGTGTAGCTTCTTGATCAGGCTCTTCAAGCAGGCAGATGCAGACAAATCAAACGCTCCAACTATTTTATAACATGCACAGATGCAGGACAGCATACGACCACACTGTCTAAAGACAATTAATCAATGCAACTTTGCAGTTGGTCTAGAAGAACCAGTTTTCTTTATGGCTCTGGAGTGGTTATCATGATATAGCCCATTTTCAAGCAAAATTCACCCTAAACCAGGGCTCTGGATTGGATGTCTTAACAAATGTTTCTGTGTCTTTGCCACAGCTATTCTCATTATAAAATCAAGGTAGCATTAATTCTGTCCTTTTGTCATGATGGATATGTTGGTCAAACCTTCCCTCATTATGAATTTAGATTTGCAGATTTTGAATAAAACTGTTTCCTCAGTGGTGAAAAAAACATGGCCTGTTACAGACTAGTCAGTAGTTTAGTCTGTAGATTCTAATTTCTTAATATAAGTGTGATCCTATCCTGAAAAATCCCTGTACTAATGGCATTGTGGGTTCCACAACATTATTGTGCAAGAACTTCTGCATCAAATGCGCTTAGTTTAGAAATAAAATGGGGGCATTATTTAATTTTTTATTTCATTTTGTTGTTTGGTTTGGGTTTAGTGTGGGGTTTTTTTCTGATTGCTTTCTCTGCATTCCTTAGAATCAAACTAGATGTTCTAGGGTGATTTTTTTTTTTTTTATGTCACTTATCATTGCCCTTTATAAATGTTCTGCAAAGCAAATGAGCTCCCAGCTACATTTGTGCAATACTAAATTCCAAATTAAGCTCTCTATGGATGGCGCCACCACTCAATTTCCCTCAACAGAATTGCACAGGTGTATCCAGCTGAAAGCTATTAAATAGGCCTATTGATGATATACAAGATGATAGAACAAAATTTGCAGCTCAGTATTTCCTAGCTGTGTTGTCTTTGCAGGAGGGAAAGCTTATTTGCTTTACTGACACAGGCAGATATTACAGAATGCATGGGGAATGAATATTTGCTGAATAAAATGGTGCTGTTTGAGAGGAAGAAGAGTCCATACTAGAGCTACACTTTATGGTCTTTTGTACTAATATTCTGTAATCACAATAGTCTTTCTTTGTAGAACATGATCAGGTGTCAACAAGAAAAATTGTTACAAATGAGAACTCTATAACCTTGGAGAGAGGTAACAAAATGTTTGTGATTTTCTCATCAGCTGCATCTACAGAAAAAAAATATATATGTCAGTTATAGATGACCTTGTTTAGAAGTGATCTCTACAGTTATTATACTCCAATTCCTATTTGAAAAGATGCTTCAAAATCTTTTTTCATGAGGCTTTCAAGATTTTGTTTCTGTGATTTATTTGAGACTTTGAATTTCTGTATTGTCACTGTTGCTTAATGTGTTTCCTTGCAGAGAGGTATTTCCTATTGTAGATTATAGTATGCTTACCAAATTTTGCCACTTGGGAAACTCTTGAGGATGCCATTGACTCAGAATATCAAAAAATAACTCTTATTTAGGAAAAGAAAATTAAAAAACAAACTTGAAAATATTTTGCTTCAAAATCAATATGACCTTCCAATAAAGATCTGGGTGGCTTTTTTTTTCTTCCTAAATCAGTCTGCAACTGGAATGAGAGTGTTATTTGAAATACATAAATGAAAATATACTGCTTAAAAAATGTCACCTCAGCACCTAACCACATGTGTTCCTATAGTGCTTAGATGCTTAGATGTGTAAGTTCACTATTAGCATTGATATTTTCAGATTGATATAAAGTAATTTTTAATAAAATCTCTATACTAAAAATCAATGTTTATATAAAATTTTCAAACATCCTTCTACAAAGGAAATTTATTACTTTGAGATCCTCTCCAAGGAACAAAATCTCTGATAATAAGCAAGTATTTACAAAATAAACTATCCTAAACTTAACACAAAAGCCATCCGAGGAATCTCTGAAACATCTCTGTTGACCGCAAGTACATAAAACATAATGAGCTAACCTGTCTTTATTTCACTGCCTGTTTGATGGCTATAACAGAAAGAGGTATCTGTGGCCTTTTGCTTCATTGTCCTGAGACTTTCCATCACTTCCCCTAATTTCCGAAAGATTTTGTTTATTAAGATCAAAGCAGAGAGCAGCCAACAGCTGCCTGGAAAGGACCTCACTGCAGCATACAGCTACTGTTACTCTGTACAACAGCAGCATGCTCAAGACCTTTCTATATGAAGATGAGCAAAAAATGCCTTTTGTCCCTGAAAGCTTTCAGGTCTGCTGTTGTTCTAGGATATTTGAAAATAAGACGTGGTTTGCGTGCTTGCTGTTCTGTTGCCTTGTCACAACAGCAGCTTTTTATATATTCCTTCAGACTACTGAGGACTGCTACAAACTAGAATTATAATCTCGTCTTATGTTTTATGATATTGACCCACATTCTAATTGTTTTCCTGCAAAGCTGCTGTACAGCTACCCTTTCCCACTCACAAAAACTTCATACGTTCTAAAAGAGCTTTACAGCTAAATGTGTGAGACCTGATCCTGAGGTTCATTGATGAAACTTGGGGATGGCTCACCCAGAAAATCCTGTAGCTGGTCAGCCCCCATCAGTGCTGGTGTCAGTCAATGGCTGCTCCCCTGCAGCTTTAGGAGCACCTCTGGCTGTTATGGTGTGACTAGGGAGAGGAGTTTATCTGGGTGCATCTATGCTTCAACTGAGGCATGATTCCAGCCTAGAAAATAAAATCCTGAATTTGTCTAGTACCTTAATCAAAGCCCCAGTTAATGTCTTTTCTGTGCAAGACTGATGGATCTGCTGCAGTCAAGCACACATGTGCCCTATCCTGTAGCGAGTACCAAGGTTTCTGCACTTTCTTAACATAGTATAATTCATTTTTGAGCTTTAGCTAGTGACAAGAATAGAAACCACATGGGTTCTGCCTGAGCTTAAATTGCTTTCTGGATGATATCATTATAAATGGTCACTTGTATGCATCTTTATTTCTCCCTTCTCCTCTGCTGCTTTTGCTGTTATTCACCATCCTCCTTATCCACTTATATATACACACAGGTCGCTCTTTATTATGAACTGGCACAGTACAGATTATTATTTCACAAGTTCTGCAACCATTATCTTGGACTTTTATGTTGTTAAATGTGAGACTAACAATGCATTTACTGCATTAAAGTTAATAATCCATTGATTTACCAGATATGACACATCTGAAGTTGAGTTAACTCTCTGTCTCATTAAACAGTGCAGGGAATAAAATAATCATCCTAACTTCGTCTTTCCTTTTAAAATTATACAATTAAAGAACCCATGCTTATTCAGTGAATTAATATTCTAAAAATTTTGTATCAAATTTCAGTCATCTTTTACAGGTGTCTGCATTAAAAGCTAGGAGGCAGCTTCTCAGGGAAGTAGCATGTTAATGATGTTGGTTGGTCTCAATACACCTTGCAGAAGAATAATTTTTTTTTAATTGTTTGAGGATTATAACTTAGAAAACATTTCTTCACTGTCTCCTGCCCGATTCTTTATGTGACAAGTAAAATGAACACTACATCCTCACTAGCAGTCCCTCCTTTGTGTATGCGCGTGTCTGTGTGTGAAAGTAAGTGCAAGGAGATAGCCTGAAATGATAATTTCCTTAATTTATATTTATCATTATATTTTATGGTTGCTTGAATATTTTACATTGAAAATATTTCAATCGGGGATTTGGCTTTTGACCAAATCAATATTTTTTCTTTGCAAAAACTGTGTGCCTTCCATAGAAAACTGCTTTTGTTGTATTTCATTTTCCTTAAAGACCAGAGGCCTTAAAACTAAATATTTTGATTTGGCTATGTTCCTGTAAAGACACATGAAAGCCCAACTGAGGTTCTTTTTTTCTCTGTTAGGGGCTGCACCCCCAGTCAAAACACTAGCCTAATATATCACAGCCAGAAGTCATCAGGAGGGGAAACTGTGGTATTTCATGGGAAGACCTTGACCAAAAGTAGACCTAGATTAATGACAGTACATTTCTTACTCCCAGTTATAACTCCCATGGACTAATACATCTGGTTTCAAACTAATCAGGTTTTGTTTTGAAAAGAAAATGAGGACAAGTAAATACAAGTCAACAAGAAAAGCAATTTATAAAGTAGTTTAAAAATACGTATGTCTAAAGAGCAGACAATCCTATACTTAAAACTATATACTTGCTTTAAAAACCATTATAATGACCAGTAGAATCTCAGCCACCTTAAGGGCCTCCAAAGCTAAGTTCCATGGTGTCAAGCAGCTATGAGAGGTGTTTGTCTTCTGTTGTGTGTGCATGTGCACAGGTGCTGACTTTGGTGAAATAACCCACTCAGTTCTGGGTGTTAAACTTTAGTGACAAAATGCACCATGTGAAGACTAACAGATACAGGTAAGACACAGACAAATGGGGAATGTATTTGTTTTGTTGTTCAGCTTTTGTTGATCTGCTCATCAAAAGGCATATCACAGAGGACACTGCATAAACTAGAATGCAATTGAAATAGCAGTTTGTATGATAAAATGCATCTGCTGTGCATGAATCTTCTCTTAAAAATGGCCAATATTTTATGGTCAAAATATGAACACAAATGTGATATGTGCAGCAGTGCAAAAGTCACTGTGCCGAGCCACATTTGTTACATAAATTGTGACAAACGTAGTTTATTCTGTCACTCCCCACAAAGAATAAGTCTCCATGAAGTCAGCACAGACTTTAACTAAGGAACTAAATAAAGATTTGGCTATTAGGAGTCTTTCTTTTGGCTGGAATTCGTGTAGGTAAAAGTAATGAAATTAAAGCATCACACCCCTAAGTGTTCCAAGAAGACTCCACTATGCTCCTCTCCCGGCTGAAATCAATACCAATACATGCTCTTTTCTCACCTGTGCAACAGAAAAGTAACCATCAACTCCTGATTATAACAGCTGGGAGGCGCAGGACTACAGTTGTTCAGTGGTGGCTGGTTAAAAATTTTCTCGTGAAGTGGTTTCTATCAGCAAGGGCTGATTCATCAAAACGTATTTAATGGTATGGGCTTTTTTTTCCCTAGAACATCAAAATTCTGTAAAGTGTTTATTGGAAGAATTTTTGGATGCAGGGTGAGAAACTTCAGAGAACAACCCTGAATGATCAAGTCCTCAATAGTTCAATGGCAAAAGCATTTTCACTAGATGTTATTTCAATTAAAGTCCCTGAACTTCCTGTTACCTTATGTGACAAAAGCTGCACCAGACACACAGAGGAGTACAGAAGAGCACTGCAGCTGGGAGAACCCCAATACTGCCTTGCCCAACTCTTGGGGTTTCACAGGATCCCCCACCCTGTGAAAATCTTATCCCCACAGCCCCAAAGGCACAATCGTGGGGGGGACCCCAATGCCGCAGGCAGAGGCAGGGGACCCCACTCCAGCCACAGGGCTCTCCCAGCGCAGTCCCTGTTCCATGTTCCGGGGGACATCTAGCCCCTGGAGTCAGCAAGGAGTCTCTCTGGGTCACCCTATGCACCAGAGGCACTGCCTGGGTTGTAGGGTTCCCTATGGGGTGCAGGGAAAAACATTTGGGGACTGCACAGGGTTTATTGTGGGATGCTTAGGGGAGGCAATGAAGGTGGGGAAGAGGATCGATTGAGGTGATTGAGAAGGAACAAGCGTGGGGAAACAGAGGAAGAAGAAGAGAAAACGAGCCTCTTCTGTGCAACAGGTGTAGGTCAGGATGCCTGTCTGGCCATGCCTGCACCTGACCAGTGCAGCCTGCCCTGCGCATCTGTAGGAAAATAACCAAGATTGGGGAAAATGAGGACATATGGCTGTGCAAAGTTCAGCTCAAAGTCTGGAATATTACAGCAGCTTTGACACTTGCTGCTCTCAACATGAGACACAGTTGCTGCTCCCAAGGAAACAGACAAGGTCTGCGAGAATGCGGTGCAATATCCTTGAAATGGGGAATAGAGTGGTATGGAGGTACCACGGCTCATCCCTGTTATCAGGAG
>WYDI02033270.1:0-43945 GCA_009867235.2 Psittacus erithacus | reverse complement strand
CTTCCACTAGAGCAGCTTGCTCCAAGCCCCTGTGTCCAACCTGGCCTTGAGCACTGCCAGGGATGGGGCAGCCACAACTATAGAATGATGGATTCTGCTGCCTGCCCCATCCCTGCTTCATTGCCCCCAAACCTCATCCTCCCCGCAAGTAAATTCTTCTTCCTGCTGCTTTAGGATGCTTCCCTTGGGGGATGCCATTGGAGGGAAGCAGAGGGATGCTCTGGTGCCATGCAGGCGAGCTCAGCCACCACCACACCACAGCTCCGGCTTCCTCTGCTGCCCTGGCCACTCCACACCCCCAGGTTGCTAACATTAAAAGGACCACTGAACAAAACGATGGGAGGGAAGGGATTACAGGGGATTATCAGCCTTGATCCTCTCCTAATTAATTACTGGTCAGGCATATGAAAGGATGGCTCCAGCACAAGCCCTGCAGTGAAGGAGAAATGACACGTGTGGCTGGAGGGCAGCTACGAAAGGCTTTGGTAAATGCCAACACTTATTTGCTGATGCAACTTTCCTCTCAGAAAGGGCTCTTTTAGAGAGTGGTACCTGACCACAGCTGCTGCTATTGTCTGTATGGTCTTCATAGGTGCCTTTTCTCTCTTCCTCATCAGCATCTTGGTGATGCTCAGCAAACCCAGCCACTGGGGCTGCTCCATGGATCACTTTCCTCTCTCGGCTTGCTGGGAATGCTGCTGCTTACCTGGCTGGCTCTATCCTCTTGTGCTGGGCTGGGGAAACCAATCAAAAGGTATTTTTCTTAAAATCCTGATGGATTGAGGCAATCATCACAACAACCAAAGCAATGCCGCGATGAGGGGAAGGAGGCGGCTGTCGTTTCAGCTCTGCTCTCTAGAGGAGGAGATAACAGAAGATCTATTTCTCTGCATCTCCTGGCCTGAAAAGAGAGGCTGTTCTCATCCCTCCCAAACCACTGCTTGCAGGGAACCGGACAACTTCTATTTAATACTGTAATTCTCAAGGTTACACCCCTTTAAATAAGAACCAGTGGCTGTTCTCTGCATATAGAGCTTTGCCCCTTCTCCAGTGCCAGCCTTGCAGTGAGAAAGAGCCACCCTATAATGGTAGTTTGGTTTTAACAATCAAAGCCATTCTCCTAAGAGCAAAGCTTCTAATCATCCCATTGCTGGGCCCCCTAACAGAGCAGCTCTCCAGCACGGTGCCTCCGCAGTTAACACCACCGGGTTTGTGATACCTGACTGGGCCCACATGCTTCCTTACTGAGCTCCACACCTCACATAAGGATACCAAGGGGATGCCCAGCCTTCCTCAGACAGCCTCCTTAACCCTGGGATCCCATAAGGATGCTTTAAATCTCAGTGAAGCTCTCTGCTGGAGCCCTCCCTGCCCAAGCCAGATGTTTCCAGGTTACCTGTAAGTGAAGTGGCTGTTTCCAGCCCTTGGCCCCAGCTACACCATCAGCCTCTGTCTCTGCAAGAACTCAGGTCTTGCTCCTCACCCCGCTGAGCATTGCCAACCAGTTTCTTGCTTGGGAAGGGGAGGTTCTGTCTCTGCAAACAGCCCAGCAGCCCTGGGCTGGCCCCTGCTCTGCCTTTTTGCTCAAAGAGGGTACGTGCTCGCAGCAGGATTTTACCTTGAAGGTGCTCCAGGATTCAGCTGAGCACCATCTCGCTTCGCATCACACCTTCCCCATGCAGCTTCCCTCACTGCAGCAACATTCCGCAGCACAGACACAACTACAAAGCTATGGCAAGTTTCCTTTCATGACCCACAAAGCCTTTAGGTGGAGAACACAGACAAGGGGTTTGCACCAGTTCCACGATCCTCCAGGTCTATCCATGTTACCTAATTTTACCTTTGATTTTCATCCCAACCAATCTGCAGCACCTTGAAATCCATAAAGCAAAGCAAGGCAAGCTGCCACTAAACATCAACTTTAGCTTTAAAAATTCAGCTAAAATCAGCTGCTACACCACAAATTTCTGCCTGCTTCATCCTTGGGTGCTGTGCTTTAGATGACCAAGTTGAAGCAGGATGCAGACATGGAGGGACCAGCCAGCATCACCTTCCTCACTGCACAGGGCACTTGGGCTCTGCTGCAGTGCAGTGTGTACTGTGTGTTCATGTAAGCAATGAAGCAGGGATGGCCACAGCCCTTTCCTTGCTTCAGGAGCCGAGAAACCCCCGTGGGGGAGCCCAGAGACCATCTTTCTGCATCCAGCTGTGAGTTTAGCAAAGGGCATCCCTCCAGCCGCTGGGACAGGCAGGCGCTTCAGCACGTGAGCTCTGCTTCTGCCTGGAGGACCAAGGCTCTGCTCTGCTCTGCACAGCAAAGGTTAAGGCAAAGCAAGAGCTAGAGCAATCTCTGAGAGATACCAGCATGCTGCTTTAGACAATCGCACAAATTGGAGCCGATATGGGATGCAGATGTATGTAAACACTCATGAAATTATCCCATCTCTCCTGCATAATGCCGCCCTGCAGCCCCAAAGGCTCAGAGCGCACTGGTGAGGCCAAGCCCGTTAGATCCACTCAAATCAGGGAAAAGGCACTAGAAAAGCATCAGGCAAAGAGTGGGAGAAGAATGAGGGGGAAAAGAGACCTCGTTGTTATGTTAAACATGGGCCTGCCTGGCAGCAGGACACCCTGGGTTTGGAATTGGATCTGCTGGTTCCTAGGATACCACAGGATGAGCTGAGCATCCTGCTGCCTCCTGTAAGGGACACGTATCAGATAGAGGCAGCAGATACTAATGGGTTTCTTTGGAGGGATACTAATAGATGAGGGAAAAAAGAGGGAATGGTGGAAGCAGAACATGAAATACCTCTGACCTTCCTATGCTGGAGACCTCCAGCTTCAGCAGCACCCCCAGAGCCTGTCTTGCACATCTTTGGATCCCTAACCCACAGGCATTGATGGGAGTTTCAAGAGCTGCACCCATGCCCTGCCTTTAATCCTCAATCTCTAACCAGTTCTTGGGGAGACTGGGTCATAAATGCTACGTTACAGACATTGAGCCCAAGATCACACCATGAGTCCTGGAAACAGAAACCAGGAGTCCTGACTCCAGCATCCTTGTCCTAACCCATCCATGGGTGCCCTCCATGGTTGTTGCCATGCAGGTTATTTTAATGCTACCCGTTCCTCACCAGGACGTCACTGAGATGGTCCAGCAAAAGCAGTGCATAAGACACTAAGACAAATCACCCTTCCTTGCTCCTGCTTCCCAATGAGCTGCAGCAGGGCTGGGGCAGAGGTGAACAGCTTTCAAGGCTTTTTCCATATTAATAGCCCCTTTTTAATATCAAGCTCACATATTTGCCCACTTCCAGCAGCACCTGCCCTGATCCAAGCCGTATGCCTCAGCAGGGACTAATCTCCCCATCCTCACACAGCACCTGCGAGGCTTCAACTCCACTATTCATAATGGTCTGTATGAACAAATCTCTTTCATTAATCCCCTCCTTCCCCTGCCCTCGGAGGTCTCTGGGCACCAGCCTTCCCCCGCCCTGCTCCAGCACTTCAAGCTGGATTTAGAGATGAGAGAAACCCTTGAACACAGGACTTCCTGATTAAAATAGACAGGGTGAGGGACACATCAAAGATGAAGAGCAGAGCAGACGTCCTGTAGGCTCAGCAGGTCTGGGTTCAGAGACACGTGCTCATCCAGGGAGCCTGAAAAATCCCAGCTCTTGGGAAGAAAGGAATAGAAATGCACTGGGTAAGTCCTGAACTGCCAAAGACATCCAGCTCCCGCTCGATCGGAGCATTGGGAATCGCCAAGCATCCTTCTGAGGAACCAGAAACATTCCTCCAAGAGCAACTAAAGCTGGAGGCTACACAGAAAGGTAAACAAGGACCCCCCACACAAACAAGGCATGGCAATAAATGTCTTAATAATTAGCTGTGATACAGATGCAGCTGAGCAAACAGCCCTGCATCCAAAACACCCAACAAGCCCTCCCCTTCCTGTCCCAGCTCCAGTGGTAATTGCCTCCCTCACAGACAATCCCAAAGCTCTCAGTAAATAGAGACAGGGATGCTGCATGGAAAAGGATCTGGAGCAGTGCAGGTCTCCTGCATGGACACTCCAGAGCCACACTTGGGTCCAGCACAATGACAGCCCACCGGTGCCGCAATGTGGGTGCACGGTCACACAGACCATCCCCAGCAAATTCTATTGCTCTCCAGGAACATTTACTAAGGGAAAAGGAAAAAGGAACTGAGGACAACTGGGCATGTTTCACAGCTCTGCTGAGCAGCCCTAACCCCTAACACCCGTGTTCATATGATGCTGCAAAGCCGCCATGGGGCTCCATGGGACAGCACTGAACAGCACTTGGCATCTGTGCTGGTTTGGGTCTGTCTAGGACAAAGCTAACACTCAGGAGCGTGGCTACAAGACTGGACTCTCAGTTATTTTCCCCTCAGTTATACAAGAGGGAAATCCTATTGCAAGAAGGATCAATAAGGAAAAACAGAGCTGGAAGAGGGAGGATAGTTGCACAGAAACACAAATGTGTGCAGAAGCCCCTCTCTTCTGAACTCCAACTGCAGGAAACCCCAACCCTTTGAACTTCCCCTTTCAGTCCTGAGCTCATCCAGGATTTTTCCTTTTTCTTTTCCCCCTAAAGGCTCAAGGAGGTATTTCTGACCTCAGAAAGAAAATCCTCCTTTGCTAACACTTATTAATTGGCTTTGGGGAATCTGGGCTTCCAGATATGCCCCTAATCCTATACACACTTCCAGTCCCATGTTCAGAGCTGCCCAGCCCTTCTCTCCACAAGAAGCTTGCTGAGGGAATGAGCTCCTTCCTTCAGCCCCTGCAGCTGTTTGCCTTGATGTATGCTGTTTAAATATGGGGAAAAAGGGAAAGGGAAAAGGCATTTGGCAGATCCTGTTTCCTGGGGAGACACGGATGTGAATTCCTCTCTCTCTAAATGGTGCATTTCTTCATTATCGCGGCACACAAAGCGATGTCAATCACCTCGTCCTAGTACAATAGGCAGGAGCTTGCCAAAAGGTTGGCAGCAGAACGCACACCGATGGAGGTGGCAGGGTGTTATGAGAGCGAGTGCCAGTTTGATGGGAGCTGTTTAGATTGTGAGGGTGTTAGAGTGTGTTTGTCATGACTTAGAATGTTAAACCTTGGCAGTGGTGTATAAAGGTTGACACGAAGGGGTCTGAAGAACACATCCACATGCATGTGTGCGTTCAAAGGTTTGGGGAGCCAAATGCTGCTCATGGACGTGAATTCCCTGTGGCCCTTAGGAAAGTATCACCTCCAACATGAGGGGATTAAGCTGCCACTGGCTGCAATGCACCATTTCCCCAGGGGTTTGTACCTCCATAGGCTTGCACATGCAGGGCATCCTCCATCTCCAAGCAGTAGAAGGGGAACCTGAGGGGGAGCATTATTCTCCTGCCCCAGCATTTGCCATCAGCGAGACTGATCTCCCGCCACAACACAGGGAAAGCCATTCCTGCAGAAGTTAATTCAGGCAGGGGTCAGATTTACATGCACTAAACCTCTTCCCAGAGGTCCTATGCTCATATCCTAACCTGTACATCCCAACAGGAAGCAAAATGAAACCAGAATTAAGCTGAATTACTGCCTTGAACAAAACTACACCTATTCATCAATGTAAACACATCCGAGCATCCTCTCCAGAAGGAAAAAAAACCCCACACAACCATTTATTAAATTATTCTGACTTTTTCTTATTACTGTCTCTCCTCGTTCAGGCTGAGGCTTTGAAAGCCACGAGGCACATTGATCTTGTGCTATTTCCCATTTCATATTGAAGCACTTGAAGCTCATGGGAAAGGTCACTCTGATCACATCTCTACCTGAGGAGATTTGCAGTGCACAAATGAACACCCAGATGCTCGAGTCTCTCACCCGCCACACACAGCTATTCCTTCTGGGTCACGTCCTGCCAGGTTACCTTGAGCATCCTCTTGGTGCTTACTGAAAGATGCAAAATGTCCTTTAAAAGGAGGAAAAGCCGGCGCAGGATGCAGCCGAGCGCATCTCCAGCTGGACCGTTATCTTGGAAAGCGCCATAAAGCGTGGGGGTGAACTCCAAATGAAGGATCACACAACAGGGACCTGGAGGTGAGCAGATGGCTGTTAGAATGGGGAGTCTCGCACCAGCTACGAGCAAGTAATTACCAGCAAGTCACAGCTGTGCTGGACCACATGAGCAGGTGAAAATGTGACTGTGCCAAGGTGTGATCGCACTGCCAGCATCCTCTGACACTTCTCCTTCTCCCTAGCTGGCCCTAATGCCACCAAATGTAGGGGTTATTTGCTTTAGAGGCATAGGAGCCGTTTCTCCTTAGGAGGCCTTTAAAAACAGGGGTGGGAAGGAAGTTAACAAGATGCTCTGAAGTGGTGGATGAGTGTAGCTATCATTGCAAGGGGTGAGGAGCACATCCAGACAGATGCAGAGCTTGCCAAAGGGGCTGTTGATGGCCAGCAAGGAGCAGGCTGAGTCTGGGAGGGAGGCTGCTACAACCAGAGCTTGGGAGGACACAGCCCGGGGGCACAGTCTGATGGTGTCATTGCCATCAGGCTTTGCCATGAGGATCCTCACTGCCTGCTGTCCAAGCAGCTCTGCTCTCAAATGCATAAAGTGACGCTGTTCCGAAACCTTGGAATTTGCCCCCATCCCGAGTTGCTGGCTATAAATCCTGATTGGGAAGGAGCAACTAGTGCCAAGTTTCTGATCTGAAATGGTGGGCTGGGCTGCAAAAGCCAAACCAGCTCCAGCAGGCAATCTGCTCCACGCGCTTGGCTTTATTTCCAGCTGCTTTGCCCAATATGTCTAAAGAGCATAGATGTACTGACAGTCTCAAGGAAGGACCATGCTTTTGTTTCTGTGCATCTTCAGAAATGCAAAGAGAAGAGGAGGAGGATGCTGAAATGTCTCCTCCAGCCTCTGCAAGTCACTGTCAAGCGAGTTTACAACTCCCTTCGCATCCATCAGTGTGAATTCTTGGGCAACGAGCTGGCTTCGGCCTCTGATGCTGAGCCCCCGGGGGCTGAACCACCTCCAGATCTCCCAAATGATTATGCCTGGTCTGCTTGAAATGAAGAACTCAGTGCATTATTCAAGCAAAGTAGATGTCATAGCCGCCCTCCCCTGTGTTAGCTTTTATAGAGGAAAGAACCACCTGATGCTTCGGGACAAAGGAGGGAAAACACATCTCAGCGATGAGGACAAAGCCGCTCTTCCTCCTCCTCACCTCTCCCCCTCTTTGCCCCCTCATTCTGTCCGTTTCCCTTTGGCACACCAGTGATGTCAGTCAGAAGTGGGCCGTCGCAGACAGCTCTTCCCAGCCGCGGATGTCAGACCCCTGCTTTTCCCCCTTCTCCTCTCCCCGGCGCTCGGAGCCAGCCGCTCGGATCAACACGTCTGGCTGGGCTGAGGCGCCCGCTTCCCCAGGGTGCTGCTCCTGATGGAGTTTGCAGCTGGAGCTAAAAGCCGCATACAGATAACTCTTCCTTCCTCCTTCCTTCCTTTCAGCGATGCGAAGAGGAGAGGGTGAGGAAAACGGCGCTTGCATTAAATAAACTCAGCAGCAGCGCGCCGGGCTCGGAGCTGCGAGCGAGCCAAGTGTCCTGTAACATTAAATAAACGCGAGATTAACCTTCAAGGCTCCCGCACTAAATTATTTATCTTGAGAGGCAAAGAGGTCAGGATTGAAACAAAGGGTAAATATTTGAGGAGCTGCACGGCTGTTTGCTGACTGCGCCGGTGCTGCCTGTGCTGCTCCGCTCCGGGGACAGCTCTGCTGATGCTCCATGGGATCCGGCTGCGAGGGGATGAGGATAACCCTCACACCATCACCCATCGCATCCTGCCCAGCAGAAGGTGGGAGGTCGGAGGAGAGCCCCAATGACCCGATGGGGGCTGATAAGTTGTGATTTCACCGGGCATCCCACGCTCCGCAATTAGCGGTTACATCAGCCTTCTGTACTGCGTGATGTACATCCAACCTGTTCTGCAGCCACTGTAGGCAGGGAATTACCTGATAACACAGGAGCCTGCTGTTCATGCTAAGTGACAGGCTCAGAAATAGGAGTCTGTTTAATCAAAACACTACAGACAAGAATATTTTGCCGTTCCCAAGCTGATCTCCCGCTTTAAGATCCTCAAGCGTTCCTCTGGCAAAGATATGCCAATTATTTTCCTTTCAGTCAAAAGAAGTTAAAGTGTAGCCATGGCTGGGAAAGCATACAGCATCTGCTTAACAGTGAATAGCAAGTTTACAGTGTATTTTAAGGTGAGAAATGCAAAAGACAGCTATGGCCAGGACTGATGTAATTAGTCAGGATGTACAACGCTTTATATTACCATCTCTCTACTTTGCAGCAGTGCCAGGCTTCAGAAAGAGAAGCAGGCAGGATCCCGGTGTTAACTCACCTGAAACAACCTCCCCTAACACACTTTTTCCCTAGAAAGAGCATCCCCAGCTCGCAAATCAATAACTCTTCTTGAGGAGCCCATTTTCTCACTCACATCCCCATCCCATCGTGGTAGGGATACAAACCAGAGCCACATCCCGCACAAGATCACAGTGTGCTGTGGCACTGCCCAGGAACTGAGGGAGGTTTGGTGTTAAATGCTAAAAAACAGGGCAAATTCAAGCTGTGACCTACCACATTAAAACATTTCAGCTCTTTCTCAACACAGCAAATCCACAGCATCATAGTGGAAGCGAGCTCAGGAGACAGTAAGGCCAGGGTGGCCACTGCCCCAGGTTGGTGCTCAGTGGGATATACACAGAATAGCTTCATGGCCTGTGCCATCCATGTATAATGCATTAAACCCCTCTCAAGGTGTAAGGTTGGGAAGGGGTTTTCTCTAAGTGAAGGGGAGCACCGGGGTGGGCTTTCACACTCCTTCACACTAAGGTGTGTGCTATGGGCTGCTGGATCATCTGCTTATATCTGCAGAGCAAACCCCTGCTATTGCAGAGACCAAAGGCACTGCCCTCATCCCTCGGTGTCTCCAAGGAGTACTTCAGTGGTGGGGTTTAGTCTCTGGCACAGGGTGCAGTGGGAGCTGTGTGGATCCCTTGCAGGAGACAGCATCAGGGAAGCTGGAAAGAGGATGCCCAAAGAGAAGAGCCATTCACCTCTCCTGCCACAGCCTTTGCTGACCGCCCGATGGGACAAAGCTGCCATCATGATGAAGGTCATGATCAAACCTGTGCTTTAGCGCAGGCTGAGGTGAGCCAAGCACCCCAGCCGACAGTGAGATGTGTTGCTTTCTACCAATCACCACAACAACAATAGGCAAAGAAGCCATAGCAACAAAAACTTGACCTGCTCCACTCCAGAGATGTAGCTGAAGCCTGTTTCTAGCTTTAACGTAGTCTCTTAACTCCTACTGCTGTTAATGGTTCCTGCATAATAAGGGGGATTACAGACCTGTTACAGATCTGTCACCTCTTAAGGAATATGCCATTAATCATGATCGTTTATTTGCAAATTGGGTTATAATTTTGAAAATCTTTCACAAATTACTTTAAATAGAAGAGGGTGGGGGGAAGGGACACTCAAAGCAGTTCCCATGCTGTTTCTTCCTTGTCTAATGCTCCATTTTGAGCCAAATCACTGCTTGTGCACGTCTGCATGGGTATTTATGTGCGGGAATAAACTGGATGAGCCTGACCAGAAACATATGAGTGACAGCAGTTAGCAGAGAGCACAAACAAAGGTGCATCTGAGCACCCTGCTCTAGTGGCAGGTGTCCCTGCCTGTGGCAGGGGTTGGAACTGGATGAGCTGTAAGGCCCCTTCCAACCCAAACCATTCTATGATTCTATGATGTGTCTCTGCAGGATCATAGGCATCATTTGGGATATAGCAGGATATAGACAGACACACAGGACACTCCATGTGGGCAGTGGTGCCTTTTTGAAGGCTGCTTTTGCCTTGGGCAGCTTTTAGAGATGAAGAGAAGCCATGTATTAGCATGCAACCTCCCTGCTGGTGACACCACTGCCCCTTCACACCCTTCGGTCTGCATCCCCAAGTGCATTTCCATGGCCTTTCACCAAGCTGTTTTGCATGAGTTGGACCCAAAATTCCTGCCCATGTCACCTCACCATGCAAGCCCTTGGTGACGCACCTCACACCAGAGCCAGCAGCTATTTAGGTCCATCCAGCTAACAGCCAAACACAGAGCACAGGATAAGAACAGACACAGACCCCTCTCTTATCCCACTGCTCAACCCATGGCTAGGCCTGCACAGATAAACCCCTTACACCCTCCCACCATCCCTGTTCACCCCAAGCTTTACCGAGGCTCTGCCTTCCTATCCCGCTTTCCCTTCAGCTCACCCCAAAACCCCATTACCTACCAGAGACTCCTCTCCAGTCGCCTCCAGCCCTTTGCATCCATCCCAGCTCCCCACCCCTATGGATTAAGCAGGCTTTGCCTGGATTACAGCTGCCAATCAAGTTCAAGTGCATTTTTAATAGTTTAATTTGTGGCACAAGGTTTCAAATAAAATCATCAAGTGCAGTCGATTAAACTCATTAAGTCCTTATGGACCCGTCTGTGTGCTGTGCTGTTATCAGATCCGGAGACATGAGAATTAATTAGGCTGCTGTTATCCTTTGTCTGGATTAGTGTGCCAGGCCCAGCGGCCGGGTGCTTCCCTGTGAAAGCACGAGGTCCATAATCTCCTTATGAGCACAAGCACCGAGACAGAGGCCTAAGAGATTTCCTTAACATTCCTCAAAGATCAAACAAGAAATGCACTGTTCTTTGATGTGGTTTTCTCATTCTTCCTTCGTTCCTTCCTTTCCTTCTTTCCTTCCTTCCTTTCCTTCTTTCCTTCTTTCTTTCTTTCTTTCCTTCTTTCCTTCTTTCTTTCTTTCCTTCTTTCTTTCTTTCTCTTTCTTTCTTTTTTCTTCCTTCCTTACTTCCTTCCTTCCTTTCTTTCTGTCTTCCTTCCTTCCTTTCTTTCTTCCTTCTTTTCTTCCTTCCTTCCCTTTCTTCCTTCCTTCCCTTTCTTCCTTCCTTCTTTTCTTCCTTCCTTCCCTTTCTTCCTTCCTTCCCTTTCTTCCTTCCTTCTTTTCTTCCTTCCTTCCTTCCTTCTTTTCTTCCTTCCTTCGCTTCCCTTCCTTCCTTTTCTCTTTCCTCCCTTCCTTCCTTCCTTCCTTCCTTCCATCCTTCCTTCCATGTAGCATCCCTATGTAATTTACCAGCTACTCTGCTCTACAGAGCAGAGATATGTTATACATTCACCATCACTACAGGGCTTTAAACAAGCAACAGCTCGCGCTCATAATACCAATAAAACCAATACCTATATCATGGAATATGCAATACAATACTAATACATATAGCTGATCAATGGGACCTCTGCAGCCTAGGGAAAACTCATAAATCCCCTTGTAACCCCAGCAAAGTCCACCCACAGAACTGGGTAAGTGAAGTTTATACATGTATAGATCCCAGAGGAGATCCAAAAGCACGTTAGCAGCTCTGATTGCTAATGCCACGAGGAACTTCATTGAGATCAGGGTCTGAAAATCTCTCCCCTCATATTAAGGCTGCCTCTCATTTATCCAAGCCATCTGTTACAAAGGAGGCCAGGAGACAGGAGATTCCCAGCAAGTGATGACAGGCAGGGTCCCACGTGCAATGGCCAAGGGTTGCTGCCTCAGTCAGAGCATTGATAGTGAAGCTGGTCCTTGACAAAGCTGTTATTTCACAGAGCAGCGCGGCTGCAGGAGGGCCTCAAAAAGGCACATTGCCAAAGCAAGCTTGATCCAAGAGGCTTTTCCAGTGGACACAAATCCTTTCCAATGGGCCAGCTGCTGACAAACACGCTGCGACAAATTTATGAGGACATAACCATGCTGTAAAGAGGTGAACTTAAGGGACAAAGAAAAGAAATCCATATTAAGGCTGGCAAGGGCTTTGCTCCTGCTAACAGTCCTGCTGAATTGCATTGGAGGGGAGCTGAACTACAGCAATTTCTAAACTAAATCACTTGGGTCTGCCCGTGCTGCAACCAGTTTATTACAGAGATTTACTCACAAGGGTCAGCGACCTCTCAGTCAATGACTCCCCCAGGTGACTTCCCGAGCCACGGTAAGCTACGAGCGTTTGCTCTCACTCCCTCTGATGTTCTCTTTCCCTCCTCCTCCTCTTCCACTTCCCGTTTCATTCCCCCCTCCACTGAATCCCTTCTTTTTTCCTCTCTATTGTCAAATCAGGGGAGCAGGGTAAGATGTGACAAGACACTGCTGGCGGAACAATCAGGGATGTAGATGTGACAGAGCAACAGAGAGGCAAAAGGGCTGAGAAGGGAAGCTGAGAAGCCTTAACGTGATGGAGAGGAAAGGGGGATGTAAGGAGCTGCAGGGATGGCAGTAAAGCAGCTATGCTTTCAGGAAAGACAAGGATTTTCATACCTGCTTTCCTGTACAGATAATGTGAAGATAAGGATGAGGGTGAGAGTGAAGTTGAAGGTCTGATGGCATTGCATGAGGACTGTCTTTTTAGTGGACAGGAGTACGCCCTGTACGAAGGTGGGCATCCAAGTGCATCAGGTGAATTGTGCTCTCTGTTCCTAAATGGGGATATAGACATTTATGCATTTCCTGATCCCAGAGCATCCTCACTCACTTAGACAACACGAATCTTGCGGAAACCTTGTCTCACTGCAGCCAAACTGATGTATCATCGGGGTCCTGCTATAGGGCAAGTTCTCCAGGCCTGGCATAAATCTAACCCTCATCATTCCCCCAGCAGGAAAGTAAGCAAAAACATTCTTCAGGAAATACTTAACCCATGTACCCTGGAATATCAACTGACGATGGTTTAAAGGCATTCCATGCTACAGCAGGAGTTCTACCACTGCCCCAGCTCTGCCAACCTCCTGCTTCTGCCCAGACACCTCCCTGAAGCAGCCTTCAGCATTTCTTGTGGCCAACACAGTTTTCCACAACCTATTAATCACAAGTGAGCACATACGGAGAGGGCAGGAATCCTTCCTCCTCTCCTGCTTCCAAAAGCTTCTCCTCGTGGTGTCTCCTCATTTAGCTCTTTTCTTCCTTCTCCCCCCCATATATAAGGAATTGATGGATGTCTCTTTAAAGCCCCACGTCTGCTGCCTTGCAGCACACCCTTGTAAATCAGATAAATATCTCAAGGATCCTTATCCTGGGAAAATTGAGATAATTGCACTAAACTGAAGAGCTGCTTTTTTATCCCTTCCCTTCACCTTCTTCTTCCCTTTTCAGCTGCAGTCTCTTGTAGTAACAGGTGTGATGACTGCTAACCCTGCACAAGAACTGCCCTTTCGCTCCCAAGGGATGGATCTCAGCAGCCAGGTCCTGGCTGGCTCCTGAAGTCAGTTACAACCAACATACAACGTCAGGCAGGAACCTTGTCATAGCTCCATGGACAAGTTCACCCTTGCTGATGCACCTCTGACACTCCCCTGCTCAGATGTGAATGGTGGGTTGTGTCTATAAAGGGTAACGCAGATCTGGCTCCAACGTCCCCATGGACAGGTGCTGAAGCTGAACAAAGGGAAAACAGGGGCAAAAAATATAGTGGAAGAATGGAGATGGAATAGGATTCAAGTAGAAAATGATGGGACATTAAGGAACAACAGGAAAACTAACACAGAAGTCAAGTTGGCCTTGAATGATCTAACCGAAGCCGGCCTGCACCAGGCAGGTCTTGGGGTCTCTTCCAACCCATTCCATACCTTTCTGTGGCCCCACGGCAGGACAGAGGAACACTAAAGGCACCAGAAGAGCAGGGCAGCAGGTGAAAAGGACAAGGAGAGAGCTGTGACCCTGCTGTTTTTCTCAGGCAAAGAAAACTCCACAAACCAGAAGCCTCCAGTGGTTTGCTTTTGGTGCTCTACAAATTGGGGCTGTCAGGGGGACTGAAGGTGAGTGATGGTGCAATCCTAAACGAGAGGATTGCTTCCCTAAGAGATTTCCAAGCAGCACTTGGCGTCTCCAGGGGGGAAAAGAGGGTTTTTAGGTGACTTTGCATAAGAAAGGAAGCATAAAAGCAGAAGGTGCTTGGAGAGCAGGGATGGTTCCACAAACACAAAACCAGGGAGGTGACAAGCAATGGATGGTGACACGATGGTGCTGAGTGTGGCACTCATAAGAATGCGTCTTCTCCAAGTGCAGATTAGACCTTCAAGCCCAGCCAGCTCATCTAAAGCATGCATTGGGTGGGAGAAAGCAGAGCAGGCTGGCTCCAAGCCCCATGAGATAATCACTGAACGTGGGCAAGTGGTCTTGAGGCTGCAGGTGGGTTGAGAGAGGCCAACATCTGCCTCTACTTCACCCAGGCCACATTCCTTCATCCCCAGCAGAGCCACAGCTTTCTGCAGACTCATCAGAGCCCATTCTTCTGAAGATGCTCCCACACACACCCCAAAAAGAACCTGAGAGCCCAGGCAGGGCTGGAACGAGATGGACGTGGTGGCTGAACAAAGAGGTTCAGAGCTGTGGCTCCAGCACTTCCCCAACACATCTCTACACATTCCAGGTTTGGGGAGTAAAGAAACAAATCTTGGGCAGGTGGGAAACAGCCTCTCTGAATGGTCGCTGAGGAAGAGGGTATGGAAGGAAGTCTCATGAATCCAATCCAACTTCTGTTGCATTCCCAGTTTTCTCACCTTCCCCTGCCAAATCACCAGGAACAGCCACAGCAGAGCACCATGCCCTGTACCCAGGACATATGCAGTAGAAAGAAACTCTATTGCTTGCTCCATGTCATCCACATAGACTCACATAGGCTTAAAAGGAGCACTGTCAATGCAGAAAAGGGGGGTTGATTCCACATGCTCCCCTCTTCCCTTGCTCTAGCTCTGCAAGGAAGCCGAGGGCAGCTTTCGGTGCCTACGGGACAGGATGCTGTGAGCAGTCACTCTTGGCATCAGTAGGCTCCACACGACGTCTCCCCTCCTCTCATGAAGAATAGACTTGACGGTGTTTTGACTCCCTTCTCAGAGACTCCCACATGGCACTTTACAATCCAACTTTGCTCTCAAATACACATCCTGGGCTGCATCCCAGAGATGTGTGTCAGGCACAAAGCGCTGTCAGTCAGCCCCAGTCACAACACATCAGGGCTTAAGAGAAGTCTGACTGATCGGGGCGAGGGGGGAGGGAGAGCAGGAATGAGAAGAAAAGGCTGAACAGCAAAAGAAAAATGAGAGAAGAAAGACAAATCAAGTGGGGAAATGGCAGGGACTATTCCATGCAGAAAGGATGTTTTTCATCTTGATACAGCAGCGGTGTCAGGCACTGAAAAGGACAAGGATGTTCAGATACAGAGTCACAGGGAGGAGAAGAGAGGGAGCTCCTGGAAAAGGTCCTGATCTGAAACCTGGCATCTCTCATTCATGTGGCTTCAGGCACCAAAACTCACTGCTGCATCAGCAGCATGGCAATTACTGCTGTAGGGACAAAGGTACCAGATAAAGTGTGCTCCTGGCTAAATGCCACTTGAGTTGGCTCCAGTATCGGCAGCCTCAGCCAAGAAGGACCAAATAGCCATGGCACTGAGACAGTCTCTCCTGTGCCACGGTGCAGGAATGACTTGGGGCAGGTCTCCTGCATAGGAAGATCCCTGTGGTCCTAAGTGTCCAGAAAGATGGACAACTGAGTAAGCAACCAAAGCTGTGCTCATCAAAGACAAAAGTGAATGAATTTAGGCAAGGGTTCAACAAAGAGGTCTGCCTGTGAAAGGGCATTGCCATGGAGAGGGAGGAGGTTCCTCCGTACTGTGGGAGATGAAGGACATGGAGAGAAGGCCTCAAACATGGCATAAAAGCTTGAGATTAGTGAAGTCTGCTCATATTGTGAATTTCAGCCTCTTCTGCCATGCATGAAATGAGTAAAAACTCATTGGGTTGAAGTGAAAGAGGAGAGAGGTAAGGAGAGATGACTCCATAGCATAATTTATATAAGTATTTGCTGGAGCTGGAACAGGAACCCACATCTCCCCACTCCCAGGTAAGTGCTGATTAAATTGCTGTGTTTGGGGTTCAGCATACTTCTGTCAAACAGGCTTTAACACACGCCTATGAGAGGGGATGATAGATGTGCTCACCTACACCATGGGAAGAAACTGCATGAGAAACCTGTTGCCAGCCAGATCATTCCATGTGAACCTCAGTGCATCTTACCAGTCTCTTGCCTACAAGGAGGCATCGTTGCCCCTTGGGGATACAGAGGCACAAGCCATGAACTGTTCTGAACTCTCATCACTGAGGGACAGATCCCTTGCATGAGGACTGCCTGCAGCTCTGCTTTCACAGGCTGCGTTCAGCCAGCTCACATTGGGTTGCGTTGGATTTTGATTTTAGCTGCATGACAGATGAGGGAAGTGAAGTGGGTGTTGTATTCTCTGACTTCAGGAGGCATTTGTTAATCTCTGAGGAGGAATCTTACTGGAGAAATGGAAGAGGGCATTAGAGGTAGGGATGGGAAGCTCTAGAAATCACATCACCTAGAGAATGAGAAGCTTCTGGCAGCTTCCTTCAGAAGCCACCCCTGTGTCCCCCCTGCTACCAAAACCTTGCCACACAAACCAGACAAAACGCTGATCAGCCCAACCTCAGCTCCTTGGCTGAGAGCTACAGCCGATCCCTTTATGGGTCTGTTGCATGGAGATGGAAGAGGCAGCAATAAAACAAAGGACATGGAGAGAAATGCAGATGGGGAAACAAAGTGATCAAATCCAAATCCTTTCAACCCTGGGATCCCGCACTCAATCACCTGCCTTCACTGGGGATGAGAACTCAAGAGTCAGACCACCAGACCCCATAGCAGGGGTCAGGAGCCAGCAGTCTTGCAAGTCACTTTCTGACCCAACAAAGGGAGAAGGAATGGGCATGGAAGGGAGGACACAGTGAGCTTTGCCCTTCACTGGCTCCTCTGCATCATAAACTGCTGCAAAACGACTCTGCAAACCCAAGAGGAGAGCAAGGAGAGGAAGAGACCCCGTGGCTCCCCCAGCCTGCCATCAACCTGTGCAGGTACCAGCCTGGCAGCTCATGCTCGCCAGCTCGGCCCAGCTCGGGCTGGGTTAATGTGACAATCCATTTCTGACAGTGTGTCAATACAAAGCAATTTAGGAGTGCATGAAAAATCGACCCGAGGTAACAGGCAATTTCTCTGCTCTGCTGGTTAGACGGAAGTAGGGACCAATGAGGCCAGCAGCTCTGGGCACGCTCACCTCGGCTGTCACGTTAGCAGCGCTCACCACAAAGGAGGATGGAGAAAGGCAGGAGCTACAGATGTGCTATGGGGCATAGTCTCAGGATGGGGACAGAGAATGGGATGCCATGCTCAGCCCTCCTTTTTCCCCATTTTGTCAGTTGGGAGGCATGTGAGTATGTGAAAGTGCAAGCTGGCTGCTCAGAGAAGCTGTGGCTGCCCCATCCCTGCCAGGGTTCAAGGCCAGGCTGGACACAGGGGCTTGGAGCAAGCTGCTCTAGTGGAAAGAGTTCCGGCCCGTGGCAGGGGGTTGGAAATGGATGATCTTAAGGTCCTTTCAACCCAAACCATTCTGTGATTCTGTGAATCAGAATAGGCATACTCAAATCAACAGATAATGATAAGGCAGCACCCTGGCCTTCAGTCCATACAACCTGCCCGATAGACAGGGAGCCACTGGAGAGGAACAAGCAAGTGCTTCAAACAACCCAAAAACCTGATGCCAGAAAATCATCTCTTCTTTAAAACCAGGGACCTGAGCCACTAGCCAACACCACGGTGCTGCCCTTCTACCACAGACACAAGAAGCATGTTTCACACTTTTGCATCTATCCCAGGAAAGAGCTAAGAAAGGCCATGGGAATTAACAGGGAGGTGCAGAGGGTGCGATGGGAAGGGAAGACGAAGGCACTGAAGGCTGGCCTGTCCTTCCCTCTCTCACCAGCACAGATTGCAGGGAGGGCAGTCTCCTGCCTCTTGCCCACATGGTACCCACCAGCATCCATCTCCAAGTGCCGCTCCATGCCGTTAAGGCACATTGGCTCAAACACAGTGGCTGGCACACGAAAATGGAGGGTGAGCCCAATCCAAGCCAATCTGTTTGCAAATGCAGTGTGCAGCAGTGGCATGCTGGCAGCGCTCATCCAGCCTGATGGGCTGACGGACACTCCCACCATGCTAAAAGCATCATGGGCTGTCATTACTAGAGCAGAAAACACAGCAGACGGAGCCTGTGCTGCTGAGCCCAGGCTTTTGCTCCCTCGCAACCCCAGGATGCTCCACTCTGAAGCATTGATTCCAATCCCTCACTCATCCAGGGAGGCCAGAAGTGCTGCCTCTGCTGAGAGAGGCAGGAGGAATTACACTTGCTGCCTGTTTCGTAGATAGAACAGCTCCAAACCAGGCTGAGCTTCCCACCCATGCCACACACCATACACATAGCAACCCTCCGAGGTGCCAAGCATGGAAATGCAGAAGTCAAAACCCGGAAGAATGGGAAAAGAGAGGAAATACACTATCGCTGTGGCTGTCAGAACAACACGGTGGGTTAAACCTACCCTTGGACACATTTCTATCCATGGGGTACAGCCAGGGAGGGCAGGGGTTGGGGTTGGGTCTTTTTTCGTGCGGTTGCATTAAGGGTAAGATTCCCATTTTATTTTGATTTAATAAGCTAGTTAAAGTGTGTTAACAAAATTCAAAGTCATTATTAAAGGCAGATGTACTGGTGTACGAATTGCGAAGCATCAGCTTTGCCTTTAGATGATCCGCAGCTTCAGAGTATGCTTCTAATAACCAGCTGTCACTTACCAGCGATGTGGTGACTCTTATTAAATCCTAAATGGGTATATGGATGTTACATTTAAAACAGTGCTATTCCCCCCCCCCCTTCTGTCTTTTCCCACACACAACAGAGCCAACTCACAAATTTCCTGCTATGTTTTTTCCCCTCTGCTAATGGGATGCATGTTGAGATCAGAAGGGGGAAATGGTGACCCATCTTTTTGTTTTCACATCCCTCTGGAAAAATCCATATGACTCTCCTTGTGTCAAAAGCATCATAACACGTCCCAGATGCCCCGGCACTGGTTGTGCTATTTCTACTAGGAGCTGCTGAGCTGCTCGGAGAAGCTCCTCAACCACAAGCCCTGTTGGTCCAGACCTGCCACATTCCTCAACTGCTTTGTAGTAACAGGCTGGTGAGCTCAGCTCCTAGACAAGCCACCAACAGCCATCCAGCACAAACCCTTCCTTGGTCACAAACTGCACATTTGGGGGATGACAGAACCTGGGGCACCGTGGGGCTTAAATCTGTTTCTGTGATGGGAGCTGAGGTGAAGAGTTAGGACAGAAAATCAATTTCACTTGCAAGGTTCCAGTAAGCATGCCATCAGATTGAAAGGGTGCTTCAAATTAGGGAAACACTTCTACCTCCTATTGCCTTTCCACATCTATTGCTTTATAGCTAAGGCAAACGCAATTGGTAATGCAGGAGGCAGTACCTGCACCTTCCAGCCAGAAGAAAAGGGGATAGAGAGGACTTAGCTTCTGTGCCAGGTCACCCCAACAGGCTGCAGCTGCAACAGCCAAGCAGGAACAGCAAGAAGGGCCAGTTCTGCTCTGTCCTCCATGGGGTCCAGCATTAATCAGCTCACTCAGACCACTTGATCCCTGTGAAGGGAGCACTTCCCAATCATTCCTCTCCAGGATGCCATCTGGAGCTGCCTCCGTGTTGTCACTGTCCCTGCTCAGCTATCAGCACTTGCACCAGGCAAAAGGTAATGCCAGCAGGTCACCCACCACACTGGAAAGCGTTGTCTTGATCCTTCCTCCGTGAGAAGGAGCTGGCACCCTTCTTTGTCTCCGTTTTCTCCATCATTACCAGAGGGAGCCAGGACTTGTTACACATCAGGTAAGAGCATCTCTTGCTATAAAGGTCTGAAAGAAACAGAAACAGATTCCTCTTTACATGCCATGGAGATGAATAGCTGGACTGTCTGCCCCAGGCTATGGTCACTCCTGCCCTAAGAGGCAGAGGAGAGCATCTCTGGACTTGCTCTCCTCCTGTGCTCTCCTTAGGCACTGCTACCAGCCATAAACACAGGATGTTTCTGGTCTAAACTTCCCCATCCTTATGTCTGAAGGTCCTGTACACCGTGCTATCAATCATCCACAGCAATATTAAGCTGTCCATTCACTTGAGGATCAAATGTCTCAGCAAAACCAGGAGCAGAGTCCAAACACAGAACATCCCCCATCCCTGATCTCATTACAGCCCAGCCACGTGCACAGACCCGTTTTCCCTCCAGGTCTCCCTTCCCACAGCACTCACCACAACTCATAAATGAATAAGTGCGTGTATTCCTTAAATCAGGTTTGTGGTGAGGGAGACATTGAAGATGAAGTGGAGAAAGGGGGGAGAAAACAAAACCAACACAAACAGTTCAAACACTGCAAAATGCTCAGCAGCATGTAAGTCCTTCAAAGCCACAAACCCCTCGGTCCCTATTCGCTGGTTGGATTCACTAAGAGGTTTACTGCCAATGCCAGTGTGAAAGGCAGTGGTGCATGAGGACCCGGAATCCTCTGTTCTGCCTCCAATTATGTGGCAAGCAAAACTCAGGGAGAAAAGAAAACAACAAACACGACCCAACAAAAGCCCAACTAATCCACAGCCATTCTTTAATCTTGTGCAGCTTATTAAAACCAAGAGGACAAGATAATCCACCCAGGCTGGCAACTTGGAGGCTGCTCATTCCCTCTCCGGAAGAAACCAGCTCATGTTTTCTCCTGGGGGTCCCAAGAGGCTTAGGCACCAGAAGATGCTGGCAATACGCTGCAGAAGGGAAGAAAGAAAGGGAAGGTAATTATGGAAAAGGTTCAGATGGAAACACATTTCTGCACATCTGCTGAGGGTGGCAGGATCGGTACACACATCAGGAGATGCTGGCTCCATACTCCTGGTCATCAGAGGACCGCATGGGAGAGGCAGGGACAGGGCTGGCAGTGGCATGGGCAGCTGCAGTGGTTTGGCCTCAACAGCCTAATGTGCAAAAGGGCTGAAAAAGATGAAGAGGCTCTACTTTGCCAGCTGCACAGCCAAAGAGATCCGGGCTGGACGGGGTACATAGAGGGAAAGAGCTGGGAAGGGTGGACCATTATGTGGGGCACTTGCTCAGCACTTCTGTTCGCATCCCTCCTCTGTCACAGACTCCTATAGGCAAAGGATGGAAGTGATTCAGAGGGACACATATACCCAGTGGGACAGCAGAGCTGTGCATGGCATGACCCCAAGCACTGGGGAGGGGGCAGGAACCAGGAACAGCAACAAACCTGGGGGAGCAAAGCTGCCAAAGGCTCTGCTTCCCTCCGGAAAGGTGGGAAAGAGGAGGCAGCAAGGCAGCAATGCCTTCACTAATGATGGATGAAGATGGATGACAAGATGGAATAAGATAATCTGGGTCCCCCATCACTTGGATAAAAGAAGCAAAAGTAGCTCTATGGAGAGAGTGCTGAAAGTCCTCCCTGGAGCAGCAGGAATGGGTTTGAACGGACATTGAGATTTCTGTTCACATTCTTAACAAACAGAGAGAAACTACAAAAAATCCTCATGCTGGGAGGTTAATTCCCAGAATGAATTCCCAAATTCTCCCTTCCCCTCAAAAAAACCCCTAAACTAAACTAAAATAACCCTGCAACATTCACTCACACATCCTATCTGTAGCGGTTAAAGACTTGAACACCAACTGTAGATGCATCACTGAGACATGATAGTGTTTTAGACTCAATATTGGTGAGTGATAAGGACACTGTGGAAGAGCTGGAACTGCAAAATAACCTCAGATAGAGTGATTTATTTTAAACTTGTGCCTTATTTTGACTTACTTTAAACAGAACGGATAAATAAACGACAGCAGAGTGCAGCCTGAAGGTTCCGAAAGGGAAAACCCAGCCTTGGATATAAAAGGGAGGTTCAAATGTCTTTGAACCAAAGGCAAAACTCCCTGGAGATGGCACCCAAAACATGGAAAATATACTGAAGGAGCAGCTCTGAAGCAGCTCCTAAGTTGCTGGAATGAGAGGGGTGATGGGGACAAAAGGAATGAGAACATAGAAAGGCAAATGATTAAGCAGCAAAGACAGCAGTTTTTTAGGGGCTTGGAAATAAAAGGGATGGAATGAGAAATGCCAGAAGTCAAACTGAGTTAGACCTGGGAACAATATTAAAACAAATAGTGAAAGGTTCTCTGGCCGTTCAAACACAGAGATAATAAAGAGAACAAGCAGTGTTGTGATGCAGGCTGGGGGAAGAGAGTACACACACAATCTAGCTGAGGTCCCAAGGCTAAATGAGTCCTTCTCAGCAGCTCTGGACAGGGACAATAAACATGAACTGGGCTTGGTGGTCAGTATGGAAAATGTACGTCCCACAGCTGAGGTGGAAGTGAGGATCCAGGATCTTCCTGTGACCAAGTCATAGGGCCAGGAGATCACAGCTCTGATTCCTGGAGGAACTACCCCATGGAATGATAGGACTTGGAGCAAGGGCTTTGATAAATCCACCTATAAAAGCCATGGAGAACATAAAATGCAGCACCTGTAAGTAAGAGGGATGAAAAAGCAATCTGAGCATCCGCCAGCCCAGTGCACCTGGGATGAAGTAAAAGACTGGGAAGGGCTGTGAAACATAGAGATGCCAACCTATCCCACTTGGGATTGTTGTTTGTGTCTCACTTTCTGTGTTAAGAACTGATCTAAACAAAGGAAAATATGAGGTTTTAGTGAATTATTTCATGCA
The DNA here is from genome assembly GCA_009867235.2 of Psittacus erithacus. Lineage (NCBI taxonomy): Eukaryota > Metazoa > Chordata > Aves > Psittaciformes > Psittacidae > Psittacus > Psittacus erithacus. The sequence continues at coordinate 21,153 of WYDI02033270.1, read as the reverse complement.
GTGCCATGATGGGAAGGGATTTATCATGGCGATGAGGATGAGGCTTAGCCCAGGCAATGTGGAGACAGGCTGGGACATTGCGGAAGAACAGCTGTGGACAGAGAGGGACAGGGACAGTTCAGCAAGTGGAGTTCCCTGCAGGGTGGTCTCAGGACTTGTCCTAGTCAGCAATTCCCCTAATGAGCTCACCCATGAGAAGCAGGAGAAAAGCAGGGAATGAGGATAGCGCACTGGAAGCAGGGCTGGAGGGTAAGAGCAGCCAGATGCTGCAATCCCTGCAAGTGTGGAATCCATAAACTGAAAATGACTGAAGAGGAAGAGCCCCTGCTTGCAGGAGGCAACTACGATCTGATCAGCGAGATACAGCCACAGATTTGATGCTAAGGTGTGTGTAGGGGAGAGCTTACAACAATTCACACCCAGTCCACGGGATAAACTGGTCATCCACTCTTGAAAGGAGCAAGAGATGCAAAGAAAGGCTGCCAGGATAACCAGGGATGGGAGATGGCCTAAGAAGAGGGAGTTTATTTGGCTGAAGGGGATGTGATTGCTGTCTCCATCCCTAACTGTAAACAAGGGACATAGCGATGGAAGTAGAAGGATGATATGGGTACTGAAAACACATAGACAAGCTAGAAATGTATCTAAGCTCAAACTGATGCTTCCCTAGAGCAGGGAGGCAGCTGGGGCAAACAGTGAGCAAAAACAGGCAAGATTTTCCAGATGGTGCCTGCTAAGAGCAGGAAGGGGTATTGTGAGGTGGCTCTCAGCTGGGGATTTATCCAGGTACAGGGAGAACGCGCCCATTGCCCTGAAAAGTACCGAGGGATTCTGAGCCACCAGGAATTGCCAAGACCCAGGTCTGAATCTCTGCTGCTGAAAAGCAACCGCATATTCAGTGCGGTTCCAGCTGAGCAACTGTGTGAAACGCTGCTCCGAGACTCTCAGGGAGCAGGAAAAACCACACATATTGGCTGGAGCCGCTTCTCTTCCCACACTTGTGTCTCTCTCATCCCTCCTCACCACTATCAGGATCTGCATCCGAGCAGCCCAGCTCGGAGCCATGCAGCTCATCACAGTGTGGAGACATCACCTCTGGATATTGAAGCATGAGCAGGGGTCTCAGGGAGCCAGGGGGGGCTTTGGCCACACAACACACACCTCTGTGCCTGTCTTGGCAATGAGGGAATCGTGGGGTATGGCACAGTTTACACATGTCCAAGAAATACCAGCTCGGAGCAGATGCTTTCAGAGCCGCTCAGGACCTTCACAATAACATAAGCTCACCCGGAATGAAAGAAAACAGAGCCACCTCCATCCTAACCAAATGAGAAGGTGCCAGCATACTCGGGGGTCCCCAGGGAGCAAAGAACTCAACATGCACCATGGGGACCAGCCACTGTTTGGGAGATCCAGGTATCCAGGTATATTTCATGAGCTCAATGCACTCTTCTCTTGCAACAAGCACCAGACCCTGCAAAAAGAGCCTGTTCTCCATTCTGGGGGCAATTTTCCTTCTTTGTCTCCACATTATTTGTACCATCAGCCCAATGATACTAGTGAAAGCCTCCAGATCAAAGCCTGGACATAAACAAGGAGCATTGTGAGTCCTGCCCTGCCAGCAGTGAGCAGCATCCACAATGTAGCACACAAATGCCAAAGCACTACGAAAGAGCAAACCTGAGCGGATTTAATCCTCCTCCAGCTGCTCAGCTCCCTGTTGCTCATCTCTTGCTGCTCAGTTTGGCAGCGGGGCTGAGCCAAGAGGAAAGCCTGGCTGCTGGGAGCAGGGGAGAAGGATGCTCTCCAGCAGCAGTGTGGCTCTTTTGCCCGCAGGCATTAACATGCCACAGGTAGAGCACCGGATGGGAGCAGCCAGAGTGGCTGATATACAGTAGTTTAGCAATAAAATCTCCCACTTCTCTGAGCCCATAGCTTGGTATAAGAGCAGGCAGTTCAGTCGGCAGCACTGTGACTCCTAAGGCAGCCAGCAAGGTGAGCACAGCAGGCATTTATCTGCTCCTTGTTCAAAGGAGGCACGCTTCCACCTTCCTCAGCTTCAGCAGGTCTCAGGAGCCTAAACCACAACATAGAGGAGCCAAGCAAGCTGCTTGGGGTGCTGTAGACCCATGTCCAGTGCTGCTACAGCTCACCCCATAGCACTTGCACACCCATTGCACAAACCAGCTCTCATCACTTTGCTCAGAGCCACGCACACTGCCATCCCTCCCCATCCCCATCCTCCCGCATCCCCCATAGGATAGGGAATGGGACCAGGTTGCCTGGTCTCAGCCCTCAGCGGTCACTTTGTGGTCCCCAAGGGGCTCTCGCCCCCATCACTGCTCACCACACACACTCTCCCTCCCCTTCCCCTGCCCTTCTCCGCTTGTTGCACGAAGGGCGCGCTTGACCTCAATCTGTCTGCTCGGATTAGAGTCCAGAGCTGCTGCTCCCCACGGAGCACAGAGCCCCGCCAGGGCTGCGGGGACACGTCTGCCACGGTGGGTTACTCACGAGGGGCTTCGTGCTGCAGTCACAGGGGACACCGAGGTGAGAAGGGGCAGTGCTGGATGCACCGGGCTGGAGATGCCGCTCCTTGGCTGCAAGGGGGCAGAGGCAGCATCCTGTTAAGCTGAGCTTGCTTGGGAGGTGGAGGATGAAGGGAAAGGGTTAAGAGGTAAAGGAGTGGGAACTTCCTATAATAACTGAGTGGAGGCGGCTCTGTGGAGCCCCAGCTGCAGGTATATGGGTCCTCTGGGTTTGCAGAAGTGTGTCTTTGGAGTGCTCCAGAGACTCCTGCAAGTAAAGGAAATAAACAGGTAAGCAGATAAAATGCAGCAGGACCCAGCCTTTGGCTCAAAGCAAGTGTCACTGTGCGGCTCAATACAACTGCGCTCAAATCCCGGTTCCCAGAATCAGTGATCCCACCCAAACTGCTCTCTAGGAGCTGTTGCGGGCCCATGGTATCCCAAAACCAGCGCCTGGACCGGAGATGAGCTCCTGCAGGAGCTCCTTTGACCTTCACTGCATCCTGCCCCATCCCACCAGCACCTTCTGCTCAGGTTGAGCCCAGCATCATGGTAAAGGTTAACTCAAAGGGAGGACCAGAGGGAGGGGGAAGGCGCCTTTCATCCCCAGCTGGACACAAAGAGCAGAGATGCTGCACAAGGAGCTGTTCTTGGGGGAAACAGAAGGATGAGAGCTCCAGTGACACCCCTTACATGCACACAGCCCAGCAGACTGGTCAGGAGGGGAGGGCAGCAAGCCCTGGGGGCCTCTGTTGTGTTGGCTGAGGATGCCAGGCCAAGTCTGACAGCTCTGCACGCTGTCACCATCTCTTGCACTGCATTCCCTGCAGGATGATGGGGCAAACGCAACACCCAGAGCCCCAGGCGGGGCTACCAGAGAGCCTGGCATGGGCAAGAACTGTGCCCAGCTGCTTGTGCCCCTCCAAGACAAGCACCTCCTCTCTTTCTATTGCAAGCACCAGCAGTATTACCCCCAGGTCAGAGGACAGGTCTGCCAGCAGCACCCAACCCATCACAGGCTGCATCAAAACCTGAGCTTCAAAAGGGACCACATTCAGAAGGTCCAGCATCACAGTGGCCGATGCCCTGGAGGCATGAAGCTCCCCTGCAGCAGCACATCCTGCACCACAACAGCCTGTTAACACCCCAGTGCTGGGCTCAGCAGCAGTACTCAACCCCTGACCAAGCCCAGCACTTGGTGGCTATGGGGTTCATGGTGTGGGCAGGACTCCACTTACTCTGCAGACCGGATGTACATTTAGCTTCTGGAATACCTCAGAATCTCAAGTGCTCAGCCCTGGTGAGGAGGAGAGGTATTGGTGCTGAGGGAGAAGCCCTGCTAAGTCCCAGCTGTTTTATCCATGCACAGAACCTTCAAGAACTAGGTGGGAATCCAGCTGGAAACCCCATCCAGGCTGGAGATGCGATGAGTCTGGCAGGGTTAGGAGAATCCACACTTCACCCACTCCCTGCTCACTGCCAAGGGGAGAACGCACCACCCGCACTGGAGTTACTGCTCTGCAAGGGAGAAAACCCATCACAACCACAGACGGACAAGTACCACCCTGAGAGCGCACAGCTCCGTGCTCCCAGCCTGTCTGCTCTGTCCCTGCAGCCACTGACATCCAGCCAGTGGCTGGGGTGACACGATGGTGGCATGACAGAGGCCTGGCTGCAGCTTCATGCTGGAGTTCAGCCTTACCATGATGTCCTGGGGCATCAGCAGTGAGGAGAGCGGCGCATCCCTCCGGGTGCTCTGATGGCTGCCTTGGCTGCGCTCTCATCCCTTTTCACCCACAACCCCACGACCCAAAAGCTTCCTCTTATTTCAGTCCAGTGACAAGGAAAACAAGCTGGCAGGATGTGGGAAGGGGTCAGATGCCAGCATGGAGAAACCCTCCGAGTCAGATGCACAAACAACCCACATCACCGCTTCCCATGGATGTCACAATAAGTAGCACAAACTGTAGCTGCAGGAAAAACATCCAATAGACACCAATTAAATGCATGACTTGACTGCCTGTGCCACGGCAGCAGCGATGGCTTGCTGGTGGCAGCGGAGTGTCACTGGTCATTGCTGACACTGCTGAGCTGCTGCTTCTCGCAGGGGATGCCAAGGACGGTCAGCCTCAGCAGTGTGAGACATGCCTGTGTGCCAGTGAGCTGATCACCAAGTACGCCATAAAGTCACACATGTCCTGCCCTAAAAACAGGGCATCGTCACTTTTCTGGGAGCCCAAATCTCTCTGGAGCATTAACAGTGGGTGGACCCCACAGAGAATATCTCATTTAGGCTGCCCAGCATCTGGGCTAGCACAGGCAGGGATGAGTCTGCTACTCCCAAGCAGGATGCTACAGCCAGAGCCGACCCAGAAAGGGTCCTGACACATTCCTTGACATGACAGAGATCAGGATCACCCCATGCCAGAGGCATTCTGAACAGCTGCTGAGTGGCAACGTGGGACAACCAAGAGAAACCCACATTCATCTCCAAGCCACAGCTTTTCCTTGCCTACCCGCAGTGATGCTGATACCATTAGATTTAGGCAGCCCGAAGAAGACCCCAAAGAGTTGTGCTGGTGTGATAGCCACAACAGCACCATGCTGCTTTGGGCAGCCAGGCCACAGCATCCCCAGCAGCAATCACTTCCAAACCCAGCCTGGGATGCTGGGAACCAGGCACTGGGTACCACACCACAGGTATCTGCATCACACTACAGCGAGTGCTCTGGATCCCCGTATTCCCCATAGCACTGATGTCTGCTCCCCTACAGCCTCCTGTTGTGCCCTCAATACTGCAGCCAGGCCTCCTGGACAGGAGCATTTAGTACATCAGGGCTGCAAGGAACATGCTCTTATTTAAGCTGCAGCCACTAGAGGGTAATCCAGCCCTCCGAGTTAGATCAGCTCCTTGCTTTGATGCAGTGGGCAGCAGGTAATTGCTTGAACCCCAGCAACTAATCACCAGGTGCCTATCGACAGCCCCTGCCTAAATCAGCATCCACAGCTAGCCAGAGAGCCCTTCTGAGTACCACCGAGCTGCTGGACCAGGAGAAGGCACCCGGATCCATCACCACGCACTGGGATGCAGTTGTGACTCTGTTTCTTCCTGTTGGATGCTGCTGCTTCTCCAGCTGATTAAGACTAGCACAAAATAATAACACTAATAATGAAATAACAGTTTAAACCCCCACCATAACCCTGAAATCTTCATTAATTATGAATTTTGCATGGCAACCGTTACTAAGAGAGTCTCCTCTGAAACTGATGTTCAAAGAACTTTACATCAAATCTTCAAACAGCTGAGAAGGTTCAAGCTACAAAGTTGAAGCATCTGTTGCTTTCCATGCATTTTTCAGTGGGGAGATCAGAGAGGAGAAAAAAGTGTACAAAATAATCCTGGTTCTGCTTTATTATTTAAATACAATGACAGCCCATGATATACATTCTGCCCAGAAAGGGAGAAAGCAAAACTGAAGGCACAGGGTTACACAGTTCTACCTACTGGAGCCAAAAATATAATATGCTGCCATTTGCTTTAAATATAGCCCTTCTGGGAAATGCTGCATTAACAGCCCTGGGGGATGAAGTCTAAAACAGGCAAAGAAGGGCAACTGCAGCAGAAACAATGAGCTGACAGTCGCATCCCTCCTCCCACTGCCATGCGAAGCCTGGCTATGGCGAGAGCATCAGGAGGCAAGGCAATGGGGTGCACCTCCCTCCTATTCCACCTCCCTTCATCCCAGCCAGCGAGCAGAAAGGGGTGTCCTCTGTGCCTGTGAGGAGGAGTGAGCAGGCTTTTAGGGCCGTCTCCTAAAAACTGCCTTTAAACACACTTCGTGCATCCTGCTTTTTGCCCCAAGGGGTGGTAGGGATCTATAGGCTGACGCCTCTTCCCACCCAAGCAGTTCCCATCCAATGAGGACTCCACCAGACCTTCCATATACTAAGCTTTTCACCTGAGAAAAAATGGCATCTTTTCACCCAAACCGGACTCTTTCAAGCAATAAACCAATAACCAACATTCCCAACAGTTTTCAAGGCTTTGCAAAATATTGGGTACCACTTAGGATCAATATCATCTTTCAGTGCAATGCTGACAGTTTTTGTTCCACAGGGAGAGGAGATTCCCAGCAACATTTGCATGAAGACCTCAATCTGACACCCGGCACAGCAACCTGTAGCCCAGGTACCCTCAGAAATGGGACCCAGAGGTTGTCAGGTCCCTGCACTTGTGGTGTTTCAACTGCCTTCCCTGGAGCCTCGAGCGCTGCTGCATTGGAAGGGCAATACGTGGAGAGAGGTTTGCCAGCAGAAAGCCTTTCTTTCAATGGGAAACCTGACTTCAGCTTTCAAACTATGTGGTTTTGGGGTCTGCTGCTTCTTTAAGAGCTAATGCTGGGTTGGAAGAAACGCCAGGAACTGGGACCAATTAGCAAACTTCAGATGAAGAGTATCTGGGAATGGTTTCTTGGGTCACTGTACCAAGCCCCTGCTGTCACAGGCAGGGATGTATTACCCCTTAATACACGTAAAACACATAAAAGCACAAAGCTTTGGGTTTGGGATTCAAATCCCCCAAAGAGAAGCATGGAGTGGGCATGGGATAGACTGACTGGCTCCCTAAAGCCTTGTCAACCTCAGATTCATGACCAAGCCCTGCCTCGGACCCATCCTCAAGCATCAAAACGTTCCTCAACCGTCTTCTGCTACTGCAGTGAAGGTGAGAGCCTCCCCCTTCTAGTGGGAAGGTGTCAAACTCCTTCCAGGAGGCTTTTTGTGCCCGGAGAGCAGAGCTTTCAGCCCCGGTTCATTTGGAGGCAGCTGCTGCTGGCTCAGCGCAGGCAGGGATGAATTACTAAATGCTGCTCCTAAAGGCATGTAAAATGTCCTGGTCGTGATCACACTGAACTCCTGGCCATCCTCTTGTTTCCAGTGTAATTTGTCATTTCAATTTGGGCCCCGACAGTTTAGCAGCCCCTGGGGCTTGGTTGGGTCAGGAGGATCACAACAAGAGGAGGAACAAGGAATTAATGCTTTCAGAGCTCTCCATCCCAGCTCCCATCTCACCCAGACCCACCTGAGCCCCTCAGGCAACTCCTGCCCTGTAAATCCCATCAGGTTCCATCATCTCCTGCCCCTGTGCCCAGCCGGCAGCAGTCAGAAGTAGAGGCTGAATCCAGTGCAGAGAATCCCTCCTCCCCAGGCAGCGCGTTTCAATTACCACAGTTCGGGCTTCCAAGTGAATTTATCAAACTGGGCCTATAAAGCAAATTGAATAATCTCATGCTTCAGACCTATAAAATATAAGTATTCTATTTGAAAGTGCTTTGACAAAGTAATAAAGACGGAGAGTGAGGGAAAGGAGTGAGGAGAGCAACCAGCTCCTGGTTAACGTGCTTTGGATCTGAACCCAGTCCACAATTGGCTCCAAGGTACCTTTCCACCGTGGGATCCACTGTGGTGCATCTGGTTGTGGGACTGCACAACGTGGATGGAAAGCTGGTAAACTTGAAGGAATAAGGCTGCTGAATCACTCATTTTGGCCAAGACCAATCCCCTCACTGCTGAACCTCCAAAACCAAGACCTGGAGGGAGAGTTGGAGATAATGGAGACCTGACAGGAGTTAGACGCCCTTCGCCTCCAGCGGGTTAAAGTCATTCCCCCTTGTCCTGTCCCTACAGGCCCTTGTCCAAAGCCCCTCTCCAGGTTTCCTGTAGCCCCTTTAGGCACTGGGAGCTGCTCAAAGGTCTTCCCGGAGCCCTCTCTTCTCTGAAGTGCTTCAGCCCTCACAGCATCCCTGTGGCCTCCTTTGGACTCACCCCAACAACTCCACATCCCTCTTGAGCCCACCTTCCACTCGGCGTTTCCCTCTTTAAACCAGCCTGCCAAGCTGCGAGGTGATGGAGCAGGGTGGTAAAACCATCCATCCAGCCCTTCAGAACATTCAAACTCATTATCCAGACTCTGAATCCCCGCTGTGAGCTCCCACCACAGCAAAAGCCCCTCCAGCCCAGGCAGACATCAGACCCCTCTCCATTGTTGTTACTTACTCTCCACTCGCTGCCTTCCTTCTGCCCCAGTGCTCCAGCTGCTCACACATCCCTGCTCTGCCTTTAACCCTGGTTTGGTTTAGGGTCTGATTAACTCTTGATGCTGAAGGGTTTCACCATCAAAAGCCTTTGTTGCCATGGTAACGGGGGGGTGGGGGGGTGGGATTATCCAAACCAAGACATCCTGCTAGCGCGGGGTCAGCAGGATGGAGGAGCCTCCAGGGATGCTCGAGCCCCGCTCTATGGGGTTCCTGTGCCTCCTCCCCACCACCAATTACTGCAGATGAGAGCCAAAATCCTGCTGCCCTCTTTAGCTCCCTCCCTGCATTAACACCAGCTCACAGACTCTCCTTCCCCACCCCACTTCCTTTTCTTTCTCTTTTTGCACCATGTGTCACTAATTTTACTCATTTTCTGAGTTTGTCTGGAATAGTAAAAGATTTGATTAGAGCGTTCCCGGTTTTAATTGTAATTAGGACAGTCATTGTAGGAGCTATAAAAGGAAATTGGGCTACTGCTGCTTGGAAGAGCCCCTGAGAGAATAGGAGCTGCGAAGGGAGAACTTCGTTCATAAAAAAGGGGGGGAAAAAGTCAGTTTGGGGAAGAGCTCGCGCTGCGGCTCAGGGGAGCGTGAACCAAAGGCAGCTGGGGATGCCACAAAGCGTGTTCCTAAGGGATCTCGGCAGGGGCCATGAGAGGTTTCTTCCTGCTGCATGACCTTGGAGAAGCAGCTCTGCTCTGGTGCCTCAGTTTCCCCCTCTGGGACCAATCTGGGCGGTTGGTGAGCTAATGACTGATACTACGATGCACATCGTGTTCCCTTGTGATAGAGGTGAGCATTGAAATAACCCCATCACTCATCAGGAGACACCTTGCTGGTGGCACTGCGGCTGCCCTGCCTCTGGACACCATCCAGGTCCCAGCATTGGACACTGGACATTCCTGCTTTGTTCCAGCCGAGGGAGGGGAAGGCTGGATCAAACCCATCGCGGTGCTGTCGCTGCAGGAAGAACACCTGCAAACAGCATGTGCACAGTCAGAGCAGTCACCGCCTTCAAAGCCCTTGGGGAAGCGAGGGTCCCCCAGCCATAGCATCACCACGCATTGCTGGCCACAGGTGCTGGGCATATAGTGGGGAACCACCGAACCATTGGGGACCAGAGGCATAGGCTGTGCCTATGGCTGTTTCTCAACTGACTTCATGGCATGAAAGAATTGCCCTTGATGGTCCTGGCCAAGATTCCCAGCCATGGTCACCACAGCCCCTCCAAACAGGGAGCCTCTGAAAAGTGGGAGCGGGCAGTGCCTGGAATAGTGCCGTCGCCCCCTCTGCCCCATGGCTTTGCAGGGTGGATTAACAGCATCTCCCAAGCTGTCATGCCAACACCATAACCTTCCAGGTAAATCAATTTCCCCCTTCCCTGCCCTCATTCCACAGGGGGAGAAGGCGTTTTCCTGAAGCCATCATTTCCCTCAGTTAAGAAACCAACCCACAGTGAAGCTCTGCCACTCCCGGCACATCACCGTGTATCAGCTGTCACCTGCCACCTCTCAATGATGCCACCTCCCATCCAAGCCCCAAACTGTGGCCTTTTACCGCTACGTTTAAAGCAAAGACAAGACATAAACCAGTGGCCTCCCACCATGGCTGCGATTGCCATTAGTGCGGGTGGGCAGGGAAGGGGGTGCTGCTCCACTCACCCCTTGCTGCCTTCAGAATTCATGGATTGCTCTTTTCCTCCCTCTTCCCAGCGGCTCAGGAGAAACTCAGTCCTCACCTCCAGTGGGAAGAACCTCCTGTCACATCCTTCAGCTTGCAGGACCACAGGATGCTGCTCTGGCCTTTCCCATCCTGAACCCAGCTATGGCCTGGCGCTCACAGCCCATGTTAATACTCTAGCTGGGGTTTAACTTTAGCATAGCATAGCACATCATACCATGTTGCATTACATTATATCACATGATCTCATAGTAATAATTACAGATTCCATATGTTTTATCAATACATATTTTTAATTATATAGCATAATGTATTAATATAGATTCTATATATGTATTATCAATATATTATGTTTAATAGACATGTATTATATTCCTATATATCCCTTATGTATGAGAGCTGAAAGCCTCTCTCCTGTGGGAAGTGGCTGCTCCTCCAGATACCCAAATGTGGGACACATCCCTTCCATCCAGGATTATGGTTAGAACTGGATGAGCTTTAAGGTCCCTTCCAAACCCTTCTATGATTACACAGAGAGACTCAAAGCAGGAGAGCATCTCCTGAGGCTGGCGAGGACAAGGAGATGCACAGGGAAAGCAGAAGGCCACGGTGATGGTGCAGGGATAGAGGTGTGGAAAAAAGATCTTCACACCCAACCCCAGTGCCCTGGGATGTGCCACTCACCTGGATCCCACGTTGGGGTGATGTGATGCCATGGAGGCTTCCCTGAATCCCAAGGTCTGCTGGGGCTGGCTCCCAGCCCAGGGATTAGCATCACCTCAGGCTGTGGTGTGGGTCATCCTTTTGAGAGGTTCGCTTTTGATCCTTTAATCAAATAAGGTGCATTAGTGGGTTACACGATCGTTTGCAGGCCTGGATAATCTTTTCCTGTTTAGCTCTGCACTAGAGCTGAGGTGGCAAACAAAGACGTTTGTAGCTGTCGTTGGAGGCCCTGGCTCCATTCCAGGAGCTTTTACTACTTGGGAAAAACGGGTGCAATTTGTCTCAAAGAACACCCTGGCCATGGTGAAATACAAGATTCATTTACTTGGCCAACCAGGAGGTGTTTAAGCTTTCATTCCCTGATAAAACAGTAGCAGAAACATTAAGGGGGAAGACAAAGCACAAAAATCCTGCCTGCAAAGTAAAGCCACAAAGTCCATCTGAAATCCACCCTCAAACCTCCATCAACCACCCAAATGCGAGCACCTGGAACAGCCTCAGTGCTGCTTTCTGGGGTGTAAATAGCCCCAGCTCAGCGTCCCCATCCCCACACATGCACCCAGCATCCTAGTGCGCATTGCGCCTCCCTGGCACAATGGATCCATCCGCTGCCCCCGGGAACATCCCTTCCCAAAGCCACCCGCTCCCTCCCGCCTGCATTACCCCAACACACAGGCGAGACACGGGCTGTAGCAAAAATGTTTAATCTCTCCTTGATGCGTGTGTTTATTTACAAGTACTAAATCTGAAGACCATTAAAATAGGAAATAGCAGGATATTTACACGCTCAAAGGGCGGTCGACCAGCCACGCTGGCCTGTTGCTTCAAGTCTGAAACAATCACAGAAAGGTCATCAGGACTCCCGATTATTATCACCATTATTACTATTATTATCATCATCTTTTTTCCCCATTTCATGATTTAAAACTATCAAATCTCTGCCTTTCGCCGGGTCCACGTTCGGTTTCCCGTTGCTTTCCTAAAGGACAGCTCGTTGTGCGCTTTGGTCAGGAGCAGGGAGCCCAGGGGTGATCCCAGCATCCATTCCCCTGCTCCCTGTCCCCCAGCCCTGGGGGTGACACAGGGCTCCCAGGGACACCTGGGGTGCTTCCAGGCTGGACTGCACTTGGGTTTGAACCCCAAACTGAAGAGAAAAGGCAATGTGAGCAGAGCAGGGCAGGGAGGGATCCCAGGAGCTCCACAGAACGCAAGCTCAGGGCTAGGGATGCTTCACCTTATGGGTGATACCATCAGTAAGAGTCCTGGGACTGCTTCCCAGCCTCTCCCTGCCTTTTCCAGTTCCTAGGCAGGGTTAGACAGGGATGGCCAGCCCAGCCAGGCCGGGATGGGAGGAAGGACAGGCTGCCTGGCACGATTAAGGACACTGGGCATCATCACATGAAAGGCAAAGGTAGCACCAAGGAGCACGGGAGGCTGCGGGCAGCATTGCAATGCCAACCTCAGCGACCACCACCACCACCCATCAGAGAGCAAAGGGACCCTGGAGGGGTGGGTGTGGGGGGGCACTGGGGGCATCCTTTGGTAGAGCAAACCACAAACACCCCAAAGCTGCACCAGGAGGAAGCCAACGGGAACCCATCCCCAGGACCACACCACAGGCTCTCAGTATCGCTATGGGGTGGGAAGAGCCAAGCCACAGCACAAGGGCAGCCCAAAGAGCACAGCCACACCACAGCGCTGCCAGCATGACCCCCAAGGACCTCCAAATCCAACCTGGGCCCACCATGGCCAAGAAACTCACCTGTCCCTCCAGCCTGGCCGAGGGGGCACCCCCAGAATCACAGGATGGATGAGGGAAGGCACTACCACATCTGGTCCAACCTCCCTGCTCAAGCAGGGTCACCCAGAGCACATTGCTCAGGCCTTTATCCAGACAGCTCTTGAGTATTTCCAGGGAAAGAGACTCCATAATGCCTCCAGGCCCCTATTCCAATGCTGCCACCCTCACAGTAATGTTCTTCCTCATGTTCAGGTGGAGCTTCCCACAGCATGGCTGCTGGCAAAGCAGCAGGCCAATAAACTCTGCTCTTACAGTGCTTCCAGCCCTCATTTGTCAACAAGGAATACTCTTAGCAACCCATCTCCATCCCTCCAACCGGCAATGGGGAGGGTCTCACCACCCCCTCTCGATCACCACAAAACCCACACCTTTGGCTCCCACAAACCAAAGCTCCCCACGATGCTCTTAGCACCACACCAGGCAGACAAACGTTGCTTTCAGAGGCGCTTAAAGCCACCCCTCCCCTTCCACCGGATCACAACCATTGATGCACGGCCACCATCCTCCAGGCGATATCCAGACCCTCCACCAATGCCCTAAGGAAGCAGCTTTGGGACTACCTCGCACCAAAGTGAGCCCCAAGCACCCCTCTGCCCCAAGGCAGTGGGTGAACAAAGGACCCCCCGAAGGGGATGCTGGCAGCCAGCAGTAGTCGCTTACAACCATCCTTTAAGGCTCCCAAATACCACGTTTGAGACGTGAACCTCTGAGGACTTTTCTTTTTGCCTTTTGATTCTTTTGGACAAGAAAGTGACAAATTAATTGGAAACGAAAAGAAAAGCAGGTCTAAAGAAAGCTTTAACAGTCAACACTTGCAGGGGGGGTGTTTCATAGGGTCTTTTTTCTTCTGTTCCTTAAAACTCAAGACTAAAATCTAGCACAGTCATGCAACAGCCCACAGCTCTCAGGAATCCAGCCACAGCTCGGGGATCGGAGGGACACAGTTCTCACTTCTTGTGCAGACACAGCTTTGCTGTTGTGGTTGGTTGGGTTGGTGGTTGAGTTTTTGCTGTCATCCTTTCGAATCAGCATCTTCTTCCGTTCCCTCTTCCCTCAAACGAAACCGAACCGAACGCAATCACACCGGAACGAGAGACGTGCAGGCTTCAAACGCTTGTTCTGCGGGGTGAGAAAGGCTTGGAAGCGTCTTCCAGACCATTTGGTATCTTTCCTTGGGTCGTCTGCTGTAAACTGGCTGTGTAAATTCATTTCATAGTTATACTGGTTCCATTCTCCTTCAGTAACTATACAGCACCCCACTGGGGCACGAGAATTAGATTGTAACCACATATATATATATACACACTTTATTTTTTTCCTTTTTTTTAATTAAAAACTTCATTATTTCTCCCTCTCTCCCTCCCCCCCCAACTTGTGATTTAAGGGAACGGACAGAAATCAATTGGGCTTCTTCCCACTTGGATTTCGACAGCCACTCGCTCCTGGCAGAGTCTGGCTCCGTGTGCCATGGGCTGGGCAGCGATGGGAGCTCTTGGTACAGGAAAGGAAAGGGTTTTGCTCATGGTTTTGGGAAGTTTTTGGTCACCTGCTGCTGTCTGGAGCAGCGTTCAGCACCTTTGCATCTCTGGAAAGCACAAACCTGCGAGGATCTGACGTTCCCAAGGGGGCGGCTGAGGTTCCCAGTGAACCCCCCGGCAGAATGGAGATGGTGGAGGGGAGAGGGGATGACAATGAGGAGAGAAAACGGGGAGAAGGAAGGAAAAGACAGAGAAAGAAAGGTCAGTCTGGGGCGGGAAGTCCTGTACATGTGTGGGCTTCCCAGGTGGACAGCCCCATGCAGCCGAGCATCCCAGTCCCTCGGTGGGGTGGCCAACCGGAGGGGTTTGCCATGGGGATCCCGGTTAGGAGATACTAAGGAGCTGCCTCCTCTTTCCCCAGGGATCTGGTCCCTTCCCCCGCATCAGCACAAAAAGATGATGCAGAGGCAAAAAACATAAAGAGGCTTCATTAAGGCTGCTCCAGCAGTAGGGGATCTGCCATAAACCCCAGGCTGGCTCTGCATGACCTGCCCCCAGCAGCTCCCAAACCTCAGCATCGTCCCATGGGCAGCGCTTCCAAGACCTCCCCATGGCCAACAGGCTGGGAAAACAGGGATGAGCCCAGCAAAACACTGACCACCCCATAGTGATCCGCCAGGAAAAGTAAAAGCCAACCTTGGGACCCCCCTTCCTCTCTGACCCTGACCTCCAGACCCATTCCAGCAGCATTTCAAGAAGAGCATCTACTCAGCTAACGAAATTCCCACTTTTTTTTTTTTTTCCTATTTTTTGTGTTTTTCCACACTAAACAACATTCAAATAAAACATGGCACAGGACGTAGTTCAGAAATACCAAAGCTCAGGGATTCCTCCCTTTCCTGCCCACCCCAAACCTCCCCAGCATCACTCCTTTAGCTTAGGTTTTAAAACCATTTTTGTTAGTTCATTGCAAAAATTTAGTAGAATATTGGTGGGTTTTTTCCTTTTTTTTTTCTTTTTTTTCTTTTCCCCTCCCGTTTTTTTGTTATTTTCTCTTTAAATTAAAAATTTTGTCTCGTGTAAATTGTGCAAATGTAGCAGTTAACACTAGTGGCAGAAGGCCAGAGAGAGAGAGAGAGAAAGGGGGAGAGACGGAAAACCAGAGAGGAAAAGGAGGAAGAGAGGGGTTGGACAGCAGGAGGAAGGAGGGGAGAGCAAGTCAAGTACAGTAAAAACAGGAGCCCACCCCCCTCCCTCCAACCAAAGCAACAACAACATCCCAAAGCCATCCTTAAGCCCCGTGGTCCCGACCCTCCGTCCTCGTGGGCTCTGCCCGGGCAAGGGATGCCCAGCGGGTCCATGGGGCAGGCAACCCCCTTGTCATCCCCCCTGGCATTGCCTCTCTTCAAGGTCCCTGCTGCATCCCGCTTGGACTGGGGGGTGGTTCGTGTGTGGGTCAAAGGGGTGGTATCTCCGCTGCCATCGGGATGTGGGTTGGGGTTTGATCCGCTGGAGCGCGAGGAGGTTTCCTTGTTCGGTGGTGAGAAGCGTGCGGAGACGCGGCGGCTCCGTGGGTCCGGCCGGTCCCAGCCCCAAAGTCTTCTTTCTGGCCACGGGTGCCCTGGTCGGTTCCGTGCTGCCGCCGCTGCCTCGGTGCTGGCTCCGCGCCGCTGCCGTCTCAGCTGCTTAAGGCCATTGTGTCGATCGCCTGCTCCAGCTTACTCCTCAGCCGCTGCCGCCGTGCCTGCTCGTCCTTCTCCAGCGCGGCCAGGATCTGCAGAGGGGGAGAAGAGAAGGGTGAGGAGATGCCTTCCTACACAAAGGGGATCCTCGTCGTCCGTGGCTGCACTGGATCATCATGGCATGGGGATGTAGTCCCACGGGAAGTAGTGTGCATTTGTTCCCATCCCTAACAGGGACAGGAAAGGGGCAAAAGAGGCGCAAAGTGGAGGGTACAGCACTGAGTGCTGCCTCCCATCTGCAGTAACACCAAGGACCTGCTTGATACTAATGAGAAGCCAACTTGCATAAGGAGAAATGCTGAAAACAATCGTCCATCATCAAATGGAGGGTGGACCCCAAAACCAAGTCAACGACACCTTTCCACCATGTCCATGCCTCCAACAAGCCCATAACATCCTAGAGAGGCAGGGGTTGTGTTTCAGAGACTACAATCAAGCCATAAACTGGCTCCACAAGCACAAAAAGACCAAATCCATGAGGTTTTAGCTGCCGCCAGTAGTAAAACCGCACTTATCTCTCCCCATGGTGGACAATCAGGAGTACTGGGATAATGGAGAGGGACACCAGATAGATGCACCATAAAGCCTGCCTCATTGGGACCCTCAGTCCTGTGCAAGCAGAGCACCCACAAACACCCAAGGTTGACTTTCCTCCCTTGAAACCCCCTTTCTCTAAACAAGCTCCTGTCTATGATGACAGACCAAAGGATGAAGGGATGGTCCCCTGCCCTGGGCCATGCCCCAACGGCTGGGGCAGGACCAGCAACAGCAGGAGGGTGGAGGATGAGGCTTAGAGTGAGGAGAAGGGGGTAATGAAGCATAAACCAAAGGGCCGGTTGCCCTCCCAGCACCAGGAGTCTCGCCTGACTGACGTGACGCCAGCAGAGCACAGAAGCTGATTTATAAAACCAAACCTGACACAAATCTCATCTCCACGGGTGAGCTGGTTGGGAGAGCAAATTTTTGTGCAATTAAATATCAAGGCATCCGTCAAAGGGGACTTGATTAACCATTTCATTGGCTGCACAATTGGAAACAAACTGTTGTATAATTAATAGACTTACTAGGAGGCAGGCAAAGTCCATCAGGAGCCCTACAGGTAACTTCTTAATGGGGAATCGGCTCCCTTTGATTGGAGCTGCGGCAGCGTCGGCGGCTGTGGAGCAGCATTGCTGTGTGTGCAGCATCCCGCTCCACCACACTCCAGCCTGCAGCCATGGCACACTCCAGCCCTGTGCCAGGCTTTCCGGGATAGGAGCAGGCTGCTCCCTGCCTGCTGGGGCACTGAGGGATGCCCAATGGAGACTCTCTTCTCAGAGGAAAGATGCATCTTGACATCCGCATCAGCTTCCAACAAGGCGAGAACTCATCAGTGAGAACCAGGCACTGATTTACCTCCCCTGGCAGCAATGACCCTGCGGTGCAGTTCACAGACTCATAGATGTGGCTGTTCCATCCCTGGCTGTGTTCAAGGCCAGGTTGGACACAGGGGCTTGGAGCAAGCTGCTCCAGTGGAAGGTGTCCCTGCCCGTGGTAGGGGTTGGAGCTGGAGGAGCTTTAAGGTCTCTTCCAACAGAAACCATTCCATGATTCTAGGATTCTGCCACAAACCTCCTACCAGGACCACTCCCCACCATCCATCTCCGCAGCCTGTCAGCTGTCATGCTGCACATGGAATAAAATAACTATAATAACACACAGAAACCAAACCCCACGTGCCTGAAAGGTGCCTGAGCCGCAACCAAATGAGACTGATCTGAGAAGTGGAAGAGAAGCCTATTCCCGCCCTGCCTCCCGCCTCTCCCGATCAGACAGCTGTGTATCCCGGGATGCTGAGGTGCCAAAAGGGTCACAACCTGCCCCTGCACTGATTTGCAATTCTTATCTCAGCCTTATGGGAGCAACACAAAGGGAACCTGTGCTGAGTATAGAGACAGACCCAGGTCTGTCACCTGCTGCAAGGAGCCAGGACCACTGATTGCCACGATGCAAGAACCCAAATGGAAATTAATTATGATTTTCATTCACAGCCAATGACAGCACATTATTGCTCTGAACAACAGGAAAAATTATTCTCTCCCATTTTGCATCAAAGAGGGTGCAATCGGGCTGCATATAATTGTGCTTAATGAATGAAAACAAACAAAGGGAACAGCTGCCATTTATTAATCCCATTACAAATAATAGGAGAAGTTCCTAAGAGCTGTGAACACACTTGTGATGCTCGGAGAGCAAGACACTCGACAGATGTCAGCCTGCTGTCAGTGGGCAAGAAGAGGAGCTCTGCCCCTACAGGGCACCTCATTAATGCCCTATGGGCCCATCCCGGCTCTCACACAGGGCTTGGAGAGTCTATGTAAAGCTTAGGGGACAATGGCCGAGGGATGGTGGCTGCCACACTCCAGGTCTAGGATCCTCCAAACTGCTCCTCTTCCACTCTCATACTGTCATACAAACTGCAGAACCCCAAGAGTCCTTTGCAGCCAACTCATCACACAGAGCTATGGGTGCTTCCAGGATGTGCCATCCCAAGTTGGCTGGGGAGTGGCACAGATGTCCCACCAGCATGGTCATAGAATCATGGAATGGTTTGGGTTGGAAGGGGCCTTACAGCTCATCCAGTTCCAACCCCTGCCATGGGCAGGGACACCTGCCACTAGAGCAGCTTGCTCCAAGCCCCAGCCTGGCCCCATCCAACTCGGCCACTGGTTATCATTACACAGTTACCAACCCCACGCTGATCATCACTCATCACATTCCCAAGCACCAGGGTTTCTTCCCATCCCTGCATGCAAGACAGATTCTCCCCCTCCTCCTCACTCCTGCAGAGTACTTGCTCCCACAGGGATTTTGGTCATGATGGTCCCAGTGCTGACCTTAGACCCAGGGGCCAGATCTGCCATGACTAGCCAGTGGACTTCCTAATTTCACACATCAAAGAGGCACTGGGAGATGCCTCTTGGGATTGCTGCAGGGTACGATGAGGATCCCATTTCCTCTCCCAGCTCTGAGCAAGAAGTTCTGGCACTCTATCACCTAAATAAGCTACTGTTCAAACGCAGTCGTCAATCCCATTTATTGGGACAATAAACCCACACTATCACATTATATCTATAGATCCATATTTTACTGTAGTTATATATTTCATTGCTTTAATAAAAAGATGCTGGATGTGGATCTGAGCAGTGCTTTACGAAGTTAATTTGTATAAATTACAGCAGAGGGGGTTTTAACCATTCTTCCTGAGGTTCACAAGGCACTGAGGAGGCCACCGCATCCTCCAGCATCCACGGGGAGCAGAGGCAGATACTGCCTGTATTCCAAGGCACTGGTACAGCCGCAGTGCCAGTGGATACAGGAGATAACACCATGAAATCTGAAGCCCCATGGAACTCATGTGTAGAAAAATGAGTGTTTCAGTACAGTACTCACTCAGAAAATACAGGAATGAAGTGCTGCCTACTCCAGTGCCTGGCTGCATGCCTCCCAGACCTTTCCATCCCCACCAGACCAAGCACAGACATGGATTAAGCTGCTCTCCTGCATTCCATGGGGTGTTTTTTCCATAGGGAAAAGCATGGGACTGCAGGAACACAAGTGAAGGGACATGGCTACATCTTACCTCATCCTTGTACTTGGTGATGTAGGAGTAGATCTCGTGCAGCGCACTCATGCTGTTGAACTGGCTGAGGTGTAACCGCGACTGCTCCGCCAGGTACGCGCTCATGTCCTGGTCGCTGATCGCTGGCATTTTAGCTATATCTGCATAATATCTGCAGGGGGGAAGTAGGAGAGTGGGTCAGAAATAGGGACACATGGAAGGATGGGTCCCCACCACAACACTCACCAAGAGCAGTCACTGGAGAGGCAAAGTGAAGAGCCTCCAAGCAATGGCATCCAGCAATCACCCCTATACCACCACTGCTCATCAAGAGGTCTCCATGAACTCCATGGATGGGTCAGCATCAGTAGCAACATGCTCCTGATGGAGCAGCACCCAGCCCAGCTCAGCATGCTGGGTAGCAAGAGCTGTTGCACTGAGGGATTTCCCACCCTCTCCTAAACCACACATTTTTCCTCCTTCCCATCCCGTTGGCATGCTTTGCCAGCAAGCTGCATGCACCAGCATCCTCCATGCCTGCAGCAACAGGCAAGGCCTTGCTTCTCCTAAGGCTGCTTTGATTTCAATTCAACACCTGGTGCGTGAACACCAGACAAGTTCACTCCAGCTCTCTTAAAAAAGAAACTTTCCCCACAGCAAATGAGCCCTGGCTATTCCCACCACCTGGAATTACAGAGTGCCAAGTCTCCTCCAGGTTTGTGTTACTCCTCATGGCTCCTCACTCAGTGAAGTTTCTGGTACAGTGATTAGCATCATTAGCATCATCAACTGAACACTGAGACGGAACAAGGCTGAAGCACTCGGGTAGGAGCAGATGGCAGCAAGACCACTTGAGGAGATGAATGCGAGGATCCACTCCATCCCACAGCGCTGAACTCACACAGTGCTAAAATACTGGGGCAGTTTTACAAAGAGGCTCATTCACACCCAGAAAGTGATGTGAGAGGTTTCCTGGACGCTGCCAAGAGCACAGTGGTCTGAAGTGAGGACCTGACTAAAGCAGGCATCAGGAGAACAGCTACACTGCTACAGAGGTCACCTCCAGTGACAACTCCTAAAGCTGACAGCACTTCTGCCTGTGTTGAGGAATATTAGGGACAATTTGCCCAACCCTTCCCCATTCCAGCCAGCAAAGAAAATCCCTAGAGTTCCTCCTGGCCACCCTTTAACACTGTGAAGGCCACTGGGGAAGGGACTCAAGGGAGAGGAAGGTACAAGGGAGACATGCTGAAGAAAGCTCTTGTGGCTGCCACAGGATGTCCAGGCAACACGCAGCAGCTCCATGTTCTGGGCTTTATCATGACACGAAGGACAGCAGGAAACCAGCCATTTCTGAGAGCTGGGCTGGTCCAGCCTGAAGAAGAGAAGGCTCCTGAAGGGGAGACCTTAAGAGCAGCTCCAGTGCCTAAAGGGACTCCAGGAAACCTGGAGAGGGGCTTTGGACAAGGGCCTGTAGGGA
This sequence comes from Psittacus erithacus, assembly GCA_009867235.2. NCBI lineage: Eukaryota > Metazoa > Chordata > Aves > Psittaciformes > Psittacidae > Psittacus > Psittacus erithacus. The sequence continues at coordinate 26 of WYDI02033270.1, read as the reverse complement.
CAGGCCAAGGGGAATGGCTTTAACCT
>WYDI02033269.1:0-29990 GCA_009867235.2 Psittacus erithacus | reverse complement strand
GCCTGTAGCTGTGCCTGGGATTGCTCTGACCCAGGTGTAGGACCTTGCACTTGGCATGGTTAAACTTCATAAGGTTGCCATCATCATTGAATATACAAGCATTTCTTGTCCTTGTTCTTCCAGAAGAAAGATAATTTATGTAGGAAAGCTAATAGAAGCAGCAGCTAAGCTTCCGTGAAACTCTTTATGTTAGGAGACAGGAGTTAATAGTGTACTTAAAGGCAACTTGCAAATGATTTTGTTTTGAAATTGAGCTTGTCCCTCTTTAGACGGGTAAGTTTTTAAGTTGAGAAAAGGAAATCACATGGTAAATGGTGTTAAAAATTGTGCTGTTTTTAAACAGTCTAATCCAAGGTTGCCAATATGGTCTCTTGGCTAGCTCAGCTCTCATCAACTCTCACACTTGAATGGAAGCCCAGGACTTGAATGCTATAACAAAATACCCATGATGTTCTGATGTAAAATGGATATTAGCGAAACCTCTCCCACTCAGTTTTTCAGCTCTTTCCTTTCCAGTCTTGTATCTTCATTATTTTTCTGTTACAGTTCTTACAGGCTGAACATATTTTGTAGTTGTGATGCCAAAGGCAAATCTCCCTGTGGTTTTTGGGTACATTTTAGACCATTTTCACAATGTTAAATAAACCTAATAGGACATAATTTTCTCTTCACTTTGAAATTGCTTTAAGGCATCTAAGTGTTAGTTATTCGGTCTTACCTTCCCTTGTGGGTGTTACATCTGTAGTCATTTTGAGCCTTTTTCCTCTCTTTTTCTCGCTCACTTCTTGCAAACTGCAGTAAAACTTAAATGTGGAATGTTCAGAACTAGTATTATTTATTGTGTTTGATTATTTAAAATGATGAATTCATATAAAAAAACATATTAGTGAGACCAAATTGACTTTGAGGTTAAGTGTTCCCTAATTATTATTGGGGGTTGTATTTCTGTTCTCTAATTATACCAGAGAGGATTTATATTTATATGTCATGCCTTCTATGTTGGTCTAAAATCTGTGTCTTTTAAAGTCAAAAGAATTTTACATTTTACTTTAATGCAGGCAGAATTTTATTCATTAAGTACTGAAAATTAAATATTTAAAAGTGAGTTATCCCTAGGCATCTGGGACCCCTCAGAAAACCTGCAATGGAAAGTATATGACAGAATGAGCTCAGAATAAAAAACAAGTTGCTGGTACTAGGACTTAGAAGTGCATAATTCTCTACTTCACTCTAATTCTGTATGATAATATAAAAAAAAAAGAAGAAATTACTGTTAGCATGTGGATTTCTAATGAAAAGCTATGTAAAGTTAGAAATAATGTATGAACTCAAAAATTTGTAACAACTTTATTAGTAATATCTGAGTCACCCCAGCATAGTATGGGGCATGAGAGTAGTTTTACAAATGGAAAAGGATAGTTTCAGGACTTTCTGATCAACCAAAGTTCCCAGTAGAACAGTAATGAATCCTTGTGGAAGGGATTTCTTTATGATATGCTGGATTTTAACTATCTGACTTGTCTGGATTTAAATTTCCAATTGACAGTAATTTTGTTCAAGTCTTATCCAACATTTTTGCATTAATGTGAAGTATTAGTTGGATCTTGGCCTGTCAGAAGAGAATAAATGTCACTGTGTTTTAAACAAGTGAACCAAGTCTTCCTCAGCTAGGATGAAATGATGTTAGATTACCACTGCTTGTTTATTTCTTTACATCCATGTAACATAAAAATTGCATATTAAACAAGATGATAGATGACATGCAATGACTTGTTAGCATTACATAGTATATCACTATGGTTGATGTGTTAAGTAGCAATATTAATGGGTATTTTTTTCACATATCAGTGTATTTAAAGCCATTTCTCCTGCTGATCTTCAATCTTGTACCAGTCACAGTTTATCTGGGTAAAATAATTTGGTCTTTGCAAAGTACGGGTAGAAAAATTGTCAGACAAATCAGCTTGTCTTTGGCTTCCACAGAAAGCTGCTTACTCTGCCTCATGCGCTGTTCTGGATATGTGCGTGGAAGACACAGTTTGCTTTTGCCCGATAATGCCAAACTTCCAAGCTAAAGTAATCTACAATGCTTATTTATATTTGATACATTTTCCAGTGTTGTTTTTCAAAACACATTTAGAAATATTGTTGACCCCATGTTCGATTTATGCAATCTGAGAATAATTTGACCCAAAGGTAAGCTGATAAAGAGAATTTTTGTAAACCTGACAAGTGTTGGAAAAGTCCTGATCCCCCCTTATTTCAGCTTGGTTATGGAACCATCAGGTTTACTCCAGCCAAGGAGCTACAATAGGAATGATTGATCCTTCAATTTGAACTGGCATTTATTGTCTATGGTTGCAGTGTTTGGAAGTATTCTGTTTGTTACATTTCTACGAAGTCTCCTGGAAAGTCGATTAAAAATGAACTCATTCTTTAACCTGTTTGTGAACCTTATACTTTACGGTGGATTCTACTTGATGATTTCTGTATTTATGGATATCATCAAGGATTTATGGTGATTATTGAAGATTCTTATGTACATCCATGAAAATAACTGCATAATTTTGCCAGTAGAGGAACTGAAGACTATTAATGTGCTGTCAGCTGCAGTATATAAAGCTGGTGTGCAGTGGATAACTCTCTTGACATTTTCTTATCATGGAAGTCCGGGTGTTTTAAAGTGGCAGCAGGTCAACAGCGCCGTTTATTCATCTACAGCTCAAGTAATGTATTTGTGTAAATTGAATTAGATATTATGACAAAAGCAAAATGTCTGTGGATCAGATATATAGACGTCTTTATTAGAAGGTAAATTCTTAATTGACTTCACAGATGCAACAGAAGCAGTGGGAAATCATATCCTAGCTCCACAGTTCTCAATGCAGTTCTCTCTGGTTTACATTGGGATAGGTAGGAACACAGGGGCTGTATGTGCAGGATCAAGTCACGGGAAAATTAGATATTAGTCCTTATTTCTTCTCAGTATTTAGAGGCCTAAGGGAGCCATGTCAGTATAACGAGAACAAAGACCCTAGATAATTTAGAGGTGCTTGAATATCTCCATTCCAGAAGATTTAATTGTTTTTATTAAAGTAGATACAACATGCAATTTAGTTGATAATAGCAGCACTGAGCCCTGAAATTAAGCAACACAGCTAAGGGAGGGCTATAAGGCAAAGCATTTTTCATATCTGTAAGCACAGACTTCAAAAAAATACCCATCTTCCCTTGAAACCTCTTGAAGATTGCCATCTAAAGGGAATTTTATATAACTGAGTAGAACACTGGGTATTTTCAAAACTTTTGTGGGACAACCACAGTAACGGAAAACCCAGTAACTTTAAGAGTCTTGTTTTTATAATCATGCTGCAAGAATCACCATGTTTCCCCAGGAAGGCAGCAGTAATCACGATGCACACTAGAAATACATTCAAATGTTTCTCAGTGTGTATCACCTGCAACTCTAGGTCTAATGACTCATTTTCACAATGTTTTTACTGTCTTCTTGTAATGGCATTTCTGTTTTGCAGAACACTGAAAATAACTCAGGAAGTAATTGTCCTCTGATCATGCTAACAGCTGTTCACACAACTGCTAAAAGGATTTGAACAGGAGGTGCTTATCCGCTAGGATGTCTCATACAGTAAATTGTGACTGCAAAGCGTATACACATGAAAATCTTTGTGCACATGAACTGCTTCACTTGAAGAGTGACTGTCATTCAACAGTTAGAGCTAAGACCATGACTGAAAATTTTTAGTCCTTTAGCATTGGTGGTTATTTCTCCAGTATTGGTAGTTATGACTTTGGGGGGTTTGAAGAGGAGCAGAGAGTAAATCTAAACTTTCAAAACTTAGTTCTATGCCTTCCTTATGCTTTGAAATGCAGAAATCAGCAAGAATATTTACTGGTGTGTTTTGACTTTGGAATATAGTATTTTCCTGTGATCACTAAATGTGGCCTTGTGTCCATACTGTAGGATTGCAGTACATTTATCCACAGAGAAACATAGAATAGTTAGGATTAGAAAGGACCTTAAGATCATCTAGTTCCAACCCCCCTGCCATGGGCAGGGACACCTCACACTAGACCATGTCACCCAAGGCTCTTTCCAGCCTGGCCTTGGACCCCACCAGGGATGGAGTATTCACAGCTTTCCTGGGAAACACTTTCCAGTGCCTCACCACCCTTACAGTAAAGAACTTCCTCCTTATATCCAATCTAAACCTCCCCTGTTTAAGTTTTAACCCGTTACTGCTTGTCCTATCACTACAGTCCCTAATGAAGAGTCCCTCCCCAGCATCCTTATAAGCCACACATGTAGTGTGACATGTTGGAGAAACAGAGGGAAGGAATCTGCTGCTTCTGGCCCACTTCTTCAGTGAAGGCATTCTGAAGCCTGATATACTATTTCATTTTAATTTGTGAGTTCCTTCACTTTGGCTGGGAGGTTTTGAATCTGTGGAAGGAAACAGATGTTTTGTGACAAGCACATATCTTGAGTCTAAACACAACCTGAACTGGGACCTAAACCCCATAAGGTAGCCTGAGGCCAGTTGTTTTTAAGAGGATGTATATGTCAGAAACATGGGACAATAGGGGGTTGGGATGAAATGATGTGTTGTGTTTGCCTCTGTTATTCACTGGTGGGTTGACTTGCAGTGTATCTGTGCAAGCACTTGAGATGACTGTCACAGGAGTACAGCTGTTCCGCTTTGAGGGACACTCCTCTGGAGCAGAACAGATGCTTTGCCTTGGAGCAGAGCCTGAGCTGTGAGGCCCAGCTGGATGCTAGCTGACTCCTTGCTGATCAAATATATTCTCAAGGTGGGAGATGTAGCACAGGAGCATACAGACGTCTTTGAATGAGCTCAACCCAGCTCCAACTTGGGAGCAGTTGAAGTTCAGTGCTGGCCCTTGCAGACCTGCCAAAGAGTGTTCAACAGTGACAACTCCGAAGCTCAAAGAGGAATGAGAACAAAGTGGTGGTCTTGTACCCTTGAAGGGAAAGGCAATGACTATTTTTTGCATGCTTTGCTTTTGGGCTTAGACAGTGATGTGTTAATGCACAGAGTAGGCCTGAAGTAGCCCTATGGCCCCAGTCAGTGTGCTGGGAACTACAAAGCAGTGATGCCCATGTGACTGCAGCACTGGCTTTGTACATTACTCGCGCACATCTCTCCTACCTCCTGAGCTTCTGAAGCTACAAAAGCAATTTCCTATGTAGATCCAAAGTAAAAGATTATTAAGGAGGCAATAATTCTACAGCAACTGAGGGAAAGGGTTTTCTGGTTATATTGGTTGCGGATCAAGATAGGAGATAGTTTTTTATAAGTAAAATATTTTAGTATAAATGTGTTTGTTCTTTTTAAGCAATGTTCTTTTTAACAATATATTAAGTCTGAGAGAGCTAGGTTGGCTTCTGTGTAACAGGTTGTGTGGGAGACCTTTTCTTTTACGGATTTGGCTGGTGACATTTAATGGTATTAGATGCTGTTGAGACACAATTGTCATTGTGTTTGCTTACATTTTTGGGGACTAGAGAATGTGCAGATAAGGTACTAGAAGAGTGCTGAGGCTCTGTAACATGTTGCTGTTATGTATTTGCCTTGCTGCTTAGTTTGAGCACTGCTGAAGTTTCTTTCAGGACTTTCAGTAAATTCCTAGAATATGTTACAAAATACTTTGAAAAGAACCCGATAGTAATTCCCAGATAATATCCAATGGCGAGAACCATACATTTTCTTACAATTCAAATATTGCACAGAGAATAGAATGAAATATTGTAAAAAGCATTGGAATGACGCAGACCACAGCCAAACTGACATCTCTCTTTCTATGACTTTTTTTTTTTTTTTTAAATTGAATACAATATGTAAATTTGGTGCTTATTGTATGTTTAAAAGAGCCTGTGTAGTCTCCAACACTAGCAGGATTCCAGCAGATCCTCAGCTGCCAGGAAACAAACATAGCTCATACATGAGGTGTGGTGCAGATATTGAGACCTCGCTCCATGTAACATTCAGTTTTCCATGAGTTCGCTGCAGCATCCTCATTACCTCCTGTATTTATAAACTTCCTTACCTCTTTGTTCTCAAGCTGTCTCAATTCCAGAGGATTTTAGGGGTATGACCTATTGAGACCCTTTCCTCAGTTTCAGAAACAGCTGCTGCATGTATCTAGTAATTGTCACACTTTGGATCAAGAAGTTTTTGGGTACAATCAAAAAAGGCTGTCCTGCTCATTGCTTGCATGTAAACCATAGCATACTGCAATTAAAATCTTCCTTACTGCTTCTCTCCTGTGAAAAATGCTGTGTGTGCATCTGGTAAGCTATCAAGGAAAATTAGTCAGATTAGGAATTCTGTCTGCTTTGGTTGAGTCTGGGCAGAGAAAACATTGGCTTGAATGGCAGATGATATATAATATCTGATTTCTTCTTTTGTTTAAGAAAAAATGAATCCCATTAGACCATCAGTTCCAGGCTAGTCTCATAAAAAGGTCTAAGGACTTCCATTACATATTTATCTTCAAATCTATTGGACATTAGAAGGAAAAAAAAAGGCAAACCAATTTGTCAGGAATGTCAGTTTCTGTTCAAGACAGCTTCTTTACAGTGGTTAAAATTCTGTACTCCCCTGCATGCCAAATCAATCAGAAAAGCCTGAAAAAACAATGAAGCACATATTTTTTTTAAGATTATTCTTTGTTTGAATTAGCTTCCAAGATTCTTTTAATAGCAAATCCCACACTAGCGTTTTTCTAAACTTTTGTTCGTGCAGCCCAATTATGTTAGATTTAAATAGGCTACATGCAATAGGTTTTTATTTTAGTAAAGTACTATCAGGCCAGTCAGAACCAGGCAATATAATGAGCATTTCTTATTCCCTGGACAGTCCCAGTAAGGCTGTTACTAACTTTGATAACATCATGGAGAATGACTCAGATACACTGGTAGCTAATTTTCCATTGTAATTAGTTGCATAATTTCTAGCATAAAATAAGGCAGATGATTAATGTCTCTTATTTTATTTAAAAAATTTATATCTTATTAACTCTTTCAGGTACTTCTATAGAATCAGTAAAATGAAACTGAAGTGTAAAACTCTAGTTGCTGGATATCAGTTATAAAAAGTTGTATCTTTTGCTAAGATGCTAAAGTTAGCTTTAAGAGGAAGCTTTCATAATGGGGCAAGACAGGAAATTTAGTCTAATACTCTGGCAGAGAACAGTGTGAAATCAAGACAGAAGGCAGCATCCCTTAACAAAGGGACTTTGGCTAAGAATACAGAGGGGTTGCTTCCTTGAGGCAGATGTAGGTGTCGTAGTGCTTGTCATTGAAAGCTCTGCTCTTTCAGACATTCATCTGTCTCATAGCAGTAGCAGTTTGGCATCTGCCAGAGCTCATCCATATGGTGAAATTTAAGCACATAAGGATGGCATTCATAGAAGATAACGCATGATTCTTGTCCTCAGCTAGCTTCTGGAAGATGTGAATAATGAGTTGTGTGAAAAAAAAAATCTACCTTTCCTTAGGATTTAGATTTCCAAATCTGAACTGTTTGGCTCTTTATCCACAGTCAGTTTCCTGGAAAAGCCTAATCCTCCTCTTTCAAAAGTTTAGCTTCATGTTCAGAGATTCAGTAAAGCTGGTTTTCAATACTCCCCTCTGACACAGAGTGCTGAAAAGAAAGCTTTGTGCTTATGTCTGTACTGTCCCTTGAGGTTCACTGTAAAACTTACCTAGACGAGGATTCAAGTGAGCCAGCTTATGTGTTGAATGCAGTCTACCTATGAGTGTGGTAAGTAAATTAAGCCCTGTCTGTTGCAATTCTGCTCAAGATGGTGAACGAAGAGGTTAGATAATGATGGCAGTTGCCTTTAGGCATTTGTAAATATATTGACTGGCCAAGTTGAAAGCAAATGACTTGGATTCCAAGAGCAATGGCCATTCCTGAAAATGCAGCCTTGCACTTTTGGGGTAGGAAGCAAGGGTTGAAAAAGCAGCCCGAAAATGTAGGACAAAAGGTTGGCCCTCAGAAAACACCAGAGGGAGGGGAAGTTAGAACAGCACTGTTCTGTCAGACCCTAAAAATAGGCATTTTTATCTGCAGCTACAACTGAAGTTGTTGCTTCTTCCAGAAATATTGCTGAAAACTCTTAGAGAGATGTGGGAACTGGCTAGAAGACGAGAAAACTGACACACTGCTTCTCTTGTTTCCTTCTTTGTCACTAATGCCTTTAAGCTTAGTGAACATGGCTGTCTACAATGAAATTACTCATGCATCTGTAGATAGCTTTGTAGGTGACCAATCTTTCTGATTAAACTGCTTTGAACAGTAATGACCAAAGAATGTGATATTTCCCCATGTTTCTGTTGCTCACAAAGAGAAAAATTTGTTTGCCACATTCTTTCCTTTCTAACAGAAGAGTAGACTAAACTTGCCACATCAACAAGTAATGACAGCAAAGACTGTTCTTTAGGTCAGACAGTGGCATTCTTCTTATGGTCAAGGAGAATAACCTCTGTCTAGACTTTATGGTTATTATATTTTCTTTTTTCAGATGGTCCTTCTTGAAAAGTATGTATGTACCACTTTACCTTCTTTCTTTGGTAGAATGTAAGATTTTCCTACAGATCAGAGCCACCTCTTCTGGATCTCTAAAGAGGCATATTTTGCAAAGGCATATATTTTAGTAGATCTCAAAGTTCTGAAAGGATTTTTGTTGATCTGAGGGACAAATCAGGCAGAGATGGCAAAGAGTGCCTTCATGTGTTATTGTAACTGATTTATGAACCCCAGGTTTTCATAGCATGTTAAAAATTCATGTGAACATTAGATTTAAAATTTAAGTATCTGAACTAGCTGAAGCACTTCTTCAGGCTTGTAATCGGGCAGATATATAGCACTATACCCAGCAAGGGAGACCTGGGACTTGTGTCCAGATCATCAAATACATTATACAGCCAATTGTCATTGACAAAGAGTCTAATTTTGGTTCTTGGGTAAACACCTTGGTCTCTCCCTTTAAACATTCAAAGACAGAATATGTCAGTAATATATGTTCAGTGTCAAACAGCCTGATTTTGCTTAACTTACATTCAATTTCTTTAGGCAGGTTTGGTTTTGTGCCCAGTAACAACTTACTCAACAGGAAATCACTACTGAATGTGAGTGGTGATAGTGAAATCTCACTCTGCATTTGCTCTTTGCTATATTTCTAGTTTGGGAAGAAGAATAAAATATTAGTCTTGCCCTTAATCATCTCTTAGTCAGATCACATAGCTTTGTTGGGGCTATATTCCTCTTAATTAACCATAGTCATCTAAACATTAAGTATGTGCTCTGATTTAGCTTGTTTAATTAGCCTTTTAGCAGACAGTATGAGGCACTCCTGGAAGGCAAGTCATCCCGTCTTTGTTAGAGTGGGACAAACTGCTTTGTGGAGCTGTCTGAATCTCTGCTATACATATGGGAGCCTGGACTATTAGGTAGGTAAGTACACCTGGTTAGATAGATGGCTTTAAGTACTAAGTTAACAGAGATGAATCCATCAGAGGTATCTTTTTTTTTTTTTTTCCATTGAGAAATATAATAGGGGTCCATAAGGTCCTACTTTGTTTAGTAGCAAAATAAACTGCAAATAAAGTGCTAAGGAAAGAGTCTGCCAGTATTCTCTTAAATTCTTAACAAATTAAAATTATTGACAATGGAAGTAAACAGAATGCTGCATTTATCATTTAAAACTTTTACCAAGATGACAAATCAAATATCTTTTGATATGTGCTCATGGGATTTAATTTGCTAAAGTCACTTCTCTGAAATTCCTGGAATGAGAAGGCTAATAAACTGAAATGCTTCAATGTTGCCAGAAGGAACAGTTCTTTAAATATTAGGCTTGAGAATTTGTGTGGGCTGAAGAAAATCTCAAAGAGTTATAATGTCTCTGTTGTATTTAAATTTTAAATTCTAGGGAGAAAGTCTTCTTGTGTAGAGGTGTTATAGTTTTGAAAGAACACAGATAAAGGAAAATAAAAATACTGACAAATAAACCCTTCTCACACAAGAGAGAGAAAGCAGTAACTGATATGTATGATGTAAATGTTTATATTTCACAAGGTCGTTGACAGACTTTGTACAAAATATCAAATACTTAAAGATATTTAAACGAATTGTGTACCTGACTCCATATGGTAGAGTTGCTCCTTGTTGTAGAAGTGAGCATAATAATCACAAGTATATGCATAAGTAGAAAGGAATGCACCCAGTTCTGTAGTACAATTTTATATCATGGCTTTTCCTTGGCTGCATGCTGATTTGAGGCATCTTCTGCTGAGAAAGGGCTGTTTGTCTAAGAAGAAGCTGAAGGTAGATGGAGGTATCAGATATTGCACCTTAGTTCTGAGGAAAGGTGATCTGGTTGTCACAGGAATGACAGTTCTCCTCTTGGCTGATAACCTTGTGCTATTTTGATGTTGCTTTTTCCTCCATAAAGCCTTGTTTTCTCTGACAGCTTAGCTAGATATGAACACTTGCAGTTGCATTTGCTTTGTGGAAGCAAAGGTAATCAGTGAAGCAGCACAACAGTGGCATATTACCGACCACATGAGGCCAGATGGATAAAACTTCCCAGCAGCAAAAATCAAAATTTGCTAGCTGTGGCTTTATGAAGATGTTATTAACGCTGCGGTGTCAATTAGAAGAGCCTCTGCATGGGTGAAAATCTTGTTCGTGTCTTTCCTTATCTTTCATTGTCCTAATGGCAGCCTTGGACTGAGAATATTGTCTGCTCTCAGAGGATCAGGGATGTCCTATCAGGATAATGGTCGCTAAGAGCGGCGAGTGTTGCATGAAGATGCCTGCCACTGTCCAACAAGTAGTTTGTGTTTCCGACCAATTACTTTTCTCCAAGTGAAGCAAATTCTTTCAAAACTTGCCATTTCTCCTACTCAGAGTAGATGAACAGATAACCATTGCTCTGCAGAGCCCTGGATATCCTCACAAGTAACACAAAAATTAAAACAAACTTCTGGGGCATGGAGGCATAATGCAGAAACCCATTTCACTTTCTCTGTGTACAGACACCTCAGAAATGTATGCTGCCTTCATTGGGACCAGCCAGTCAGTCATTTTGAGCTAGGCCTATACATAGTAGAATGTACAGTTTGTATGCACCTTACGGTGATCCTTCTACCTTGACAATTGTATGTCCTGAATGCACACCAGCAAGAGTTCTGGAGGGGTTTGTTCACATGATCTTCCTCCACAAAAGAACCACTTTCTCACAAAACTCCTGAACTGCTGTCTGAACTATAGTTGAATAGGTCTTAGTACATCTCATACTGACTAAAGGTATCTTAGATATTCACTCAAAGGAAGATACTAGGGGTCAGTTCAGTGGTCTGATGTCAGTGCCATTTGTGATGACCTAGGGGATCCTGACAGGCCTCCACAAACTGCTGGAGAAAGGCACGAGTCTTCTACAATTGATGCATTGTATTTTCCAGTCTTGTGGGGATGTTTCAGGTGCACAGGCCCCTCCCTGTAGCCATCTAAACTGAGATATCTTCCTCCATGAAGAAATACTTGTAACTCAGTTTATATAACTAAACATATCTTCAAACAGATGGCTCAGCAGCACCCATTTGTCTGATTTAGGGGAATCGTTTGCGTTGTCCAAGTATTAGTGCAGGGATGTGCTTATCAAGCCCTAAAAACCTGAACTGTGGACACAGAACTAGTGCGCAGCTATGTGGCAAGTGTAACAGGTAGTGATTGAACTGATAGAAGCAAAACAACTTACTGTGTAAGCATATCCAGAGAATGTGAAGGCTGCATTGCAGTGTGAAGGTAGTCATGAGATAGCTGTAAGGGTTGTGAATGATACACTATCATAATGTTATACAAGCAGAAACGCATTTTCTATCTGTCAAAAATAGGAAAGTAGAGCGGGAACATTCTTCTCAACACTGTTCTCTTAGGCATATAGCAATAGCTTTAATCCACCTCCATTTGTTCTTCTTGGTTTTCAACTAACTCTGCTTTTCATGAGTGAGCAGCTTTCAGAGCTTGTCACTTCTTGTTCAGGCTGTTAGCAATTGTCTCAGTGGTCTCCATTGTATCTGGAAAGAAAAATCGCATTTATGGCATGCCTCACACAGCTTTTGGTTGTGAGGGGTGGGTATGCCTGAGCTGCAGCTGTATCAGAGCCGCTGCCCATGGTAGCAGGGCGTAGGATTCTTTTCAGGTGAACAGGACCTAGGTCTACATCTGTATTGGCAAGGACTGAAAAAATGGGGGCTTGGGCTCAACCCACTGTGCATAGCATACCTCAGTCCTCTAACTTCTATCCCTCCCTGGTACAGGTCAGACATTTCCCTTCAGATCTTTGTTGCAATTCCTGTCAAAACATGGAGATGCTAACCTGAAGTCTACTAGTGCTCAACAAGAACATTTTACACACCTTTTTGGTTTAAAGATTTTTGGGGGACTACATTTTAACCATGTCTTTATACTAGTGTCTTTCCTGCCATTCTGCCAGTGATCACGAGCTCAAGGTCTAACAGCTCCAACTGAGATCAATAGAGAAACATGTTAACTTCTCCTCCCTGCTGGTAGTGTTGCATGCTTCCAAAGGAGAAATCTGAAAGTCTCTGGGAAGTGAGCTGTATGGGTAAGCCTAAAATGACCAACTATTTCAAAGTCTATTAAAGTTCTGTTGTGCCTTTTGGGTGATCTTACTGGCGTTAGGACCTCACTACAGAGATACAAGTGATCCTACAGCACTATGAAAGTAAAGAAGGTGCATTTTCAAGATGAAAAGTGAAATTATGAGGGTGATTTGTTCTAAAAAGGAAACAAAGTGTTGTCACCAAGTAAGTGGAAACCTGTGATGAAGACTCAGCTGGAAATTACAGACAACTCCCTTCAAAATCCAGTCAGTTCCAGATCTCCCTTTCCCAGTACTAAAACCACTACCCAAGAAACCTGTAGCCAGCAGGATAGCAGCTCCGTACTTACTGTCCCTGCGACTGCAGTGAGCCTCCCTTTTCAGCATGGGTCTTCTTTGGAGGCAAGGCTGTGAGGCAGATATTGCCTGCAATGAAGAAGAGAAATTTCGGAGTGAGGCTTTTCTACCTAAAACTCAAATAGTCTCAAACTGCAGGGCTCTGGAATAGCAGTTCAGCAGCTTGTCAGGGTTTTCCCCCAAATTTTTCTCCTTCCTGGAGGAAGTTTCAGATATAAGAAGAGATTAAGACTCCTTAGACCTAATAATTGACTTAATTCTTAGCCAGAGCGTAGCCTAAGGGTGCTTTCATATACATGCGCACCTGCAATTCTGTGGGCTGGGGAGGAAATACAGCACAGGAGGGATGGGGATTTAGGAGAGTCAATTTTGGGTATAACATGATATGCAGTCTGTTCTTCTACCCCCTGAAGCCAAATTTGGAGGCTTTCTGATCTCTTAAATCATACAGCTATCACATCATTGGCTGGAGACCCTGTCTTGTGAGCAGCATATTATTTGAAGTTAGAGATGGCCTTTGAGAAAGATCCTTTAGGTGAGCTCTTTAGACCATTACATCATTGTTCTTCAACACTCACTTCTGTTTCCTTTTGCTTTGCTGGATCTGAGTTTCCTCTTGCTCGTAGGAGGATGTAGAAAGGTAGATTCTGGAATGAAGCAGTTGAGGAAGAGGCTTTTGGTGAGAAGGTGATATACATGGATAGGGATTTTCCCATCCCATCCCCCCTGCTGGGGGACCTGTAACAATAACAGGAGTTTTTTCCCAGATCTTTATAAGCTCCTGCTTAATTTTGGATTAATTTTTATGGTGGTGGTGCATTTTTTTTACTAAGTCTCTTGTTCCAGGCTGAGAGGACTGCAAGTCTTCAACACATGCTCTTTACTTAGATTTATTTTTAGTAAGATTCTCTTCATTATTTTGTTCTTTTTTCTTCTTTTCCAAATATCTTCTCATAAAACTGAATTAAATGTGCAAAGAAAGGAGAGAAAATTGTTTTGATATTTGCAATGAAGCCTGAGACATTTCACTCTGTTACTTTAACTTAAATATAGGCAAAGGTAAAGGAACAGAAAAAAGGTCCTGGAATATAACTAAATCTATGAACTGTCTCTAAGAACTGCTTCCAAAAAACCTCCCTTCCATCAATCCTTTTTTAAATACAAAGGAGCAGAAGAAAAACTTTCAGCATTTCACTAGATTGACTGTGCAGGAGGAATACCATGGGAATAAGTTTAGAAATATTAAGAGCTCAAATTCAGACTCCTTGATGTTAGGAGCTTTTCTTGCCAAGACAGATCTTTTTTGTCTATTTGAGATAGACGTTTGTGCTGTACACGTATGCAGCTAACACAAAACTCTTTTCCTAGCTCTGATGCAGCTTGAACGGGAGGGTCTAACTAGAGTGCATTTCATGTTTTCTGCTCCTTGGTGATCAGAAGACCTAGCCTCCCTGCCATGCACCTCCCTCCCCACTGTAAAATAGGTTGATGGATGAGAAAGCAAAGCCTAATGCATTGGGTTGAGACGAGTGCTTTGGTTTATTTTGCCCTGACAGTCATAGGATGTGGGTATGTACAGGAAGAATAAGAGCCCCAGGGAATAAGGGGAAAAGGTGGAAGACTCTACAACCTCAGGAAAATGGTTTCTATTGGGATCTCAGGGCATCAAAAGTCTGACATACTCACAGTACTTCTGGTAGATAGTTCAGCAGAGAAAGGCAGTATTTAAGGCCCAGCATATTCTGAACTCATCTGCCATCTGAAGAAAGAAAAAGATGAAAAAACATGTACAGAAGATGGTCTTCTTGTAATGAATCTTGGTCCACTGTGAATATGAGGAAGCAGTGGACATGCCATCTTTCAATACTATCCACTGTGTGCAGCTACTGCCAGCATGACACGTATGCTGTACCTTTTAGTAGTGTGTGATCCATTGCATGGAGGGACTGATGGGATGCTCACTTACTGTATTCTTTCTGTTCTGTACACCAGACACTGGTTTTAAGCAACAGTCGAAGACATTTGTTGATGGTTCTATCTTTAGCATTTCAGTCTGCTCAATACTAAAATCACATAAAAACTGAGCCGCATACACCTATTTCCAAACTGTGTGTCATGGTCTGCACAGCATGTGAAATTGATAGCACCATTGTGTCTTTCAAGCTCAGTAACTCAGGCATCAGAAGATCCGGCTGTATCTGCCAAAATAAGCATTGATACTAATGCAGGTCAAGTAGTTTACTGTTGGTATGAGCAACATCGTAAGTGACCCATAATTTGAATGTAAAATGAATAATGAGTAGCTGCCATTGTATGATTTAAGACTCAAAACAAAACAGAAGGCAGTAAGGAAATCCAAGAAAAAGGTTCCTGAAAAGACAAAAGAAAAGAACGTTGCAGCTGAGTTGCTTTTCTTGCTTTAGCTGTGACGCTGAGGTGGGGGAGCAACTGTGGAGGTGAGTGGAGACTCAGATAAATGATTAGAAAACCTGTAAAACCTGATGAGAACAAAGAAGCCCTAAATCTCTTCCTGAATACTTTTGAGCTTAAAGAGCTGAGTCGGAATGAAGTGTTCTACCTCCCGTTTCCCATATCTCCTGGGATAGCTGTAAAAAGACTGGTAAGACTCCATTAACAGAGTGTGTAGAGTCAAATTTGCCAGTCTGGGACAGGGATCAGTGTCTAGAAAATGAAGTTGGGCTCTGGCTTTTTCATGGACTTTGTGTGTGTTTTGGGACAAATAACTTGGTTTCTTGTGACACGATGTTTGCTACTAACTTGTTAGAGGTAGCAAAATTTATGCTTTCCAAAGAGAATTAGGAGCATTAAAGGCCTGCAGCTTCCTTGACCCAGGAAAGGACAAGGATCTGTGTTTATTATACAAATGCACTATTCATTCTCTGTTTGCCCTTTTTTACCTTTTCTTGTTTCTAAAGCTGAATTTCAGTTCATACTGGAGATATTCAATGAAGTACATTTTTATCATATGCTTCAATTCAGATGAAAATGTCAAAACACTATAGGAAAATATTCTTAGCCACAGAGAGCAAATGCATATGCTTGAACAGCTTGTCCTTGTGAAATATCTGCAGCGCTATTGCAGAGGCAGGAAATTTAAGTACTACCTGAGTGCTTTGTCCTGCAAAGGGACTTCCATTGAATAATAATTAGTCCTTGTAAGATAAATAAATCCAGCTCTCCTTCCCTGAATGCCAAATAGGGTCTTATGGCTTCAGGAAGCTGGGATGCAGCTCAGGGTACAACAATATGCCGCCCTAACATTTGCAATGCTTGGATACCAGCAGTCCCAAATCACTTGTATTCCTCTGTTTCTAACATAGGCACAAAATTATGTCATGTTGTTTCTGTGTGACACTGTTACTTTATTAACAAATGCTCTGTCCCTTCACTACCACAAAAAAAAAACCCCAAAACTGGCAACTACTTCTGCTTCTGAAACTGATGTTACAAAACAAGGGAGAAAAGAGTTGATACCACAATGGAACTTGTCAAAGCATCTGCATTAACAAAAGATGTTCCCAATCTGATCAATACAGAGAACAGTCTCTCTGTGTTCATCTTTATTCCAAAATTTTGACTTAAATAACTTTAATTGACTTAAAACAAAGCTGAAATATGCATGAAATACAACTTACAAGTGTGCAGATTTTACTCATCCTTACGGTCACTTGACAACATTTTCAGCTGATGTCATTGATGCATTTAGTCCAGCTATGGATTTGGGGTCTAGAGTTGTACCTCTTGGAGAAGCATCAGTGGGTCTACTTGGGTAAGGTAGGACATAGATTAAGCAAGGATGGCAGAGCCAGCACCTTAAGGAGCCCTACATTTGTATGTGGATTTCTTGAGTCTACTATTGCATTTCACAATAATTGTTTTTCAGTTACATTTTCTGCGACACTGTTACAGTTATATCTTACTTTAGTTTCTGATGGTGAAACAAGAAAGGAATTTTGCTCTCTTGTGGTCAGTTGTGCCTGCTTTACCTCTTGCGACAGCTATATTGAAATCACAAAGACTCATACTAGGGAGGTGAACATGAGCTGTCCTGTAAAGCTGGGTTACAATACTTAAGTATTAAATAATAGTGCTTAGCACTTATGCAACTTAATGCCTTATAATCTTCAAAGCACTTTACAAATCTTAACTAGCTAATCCCCACAGCAGCTCAACGTGGTAGGTTATGAAGGCCACACATTAAAAATCTCCCATGACATGACCTTGCCGGCATACTAAGCCTATGTGAAAAACTATCTGCACAGTTATGTCCCCCAAGTCATGAGCGTTTAATTTTACTGTAACATGCCTTACTTTCAATAAATTGGTTCTGCTTTCTTTTCCCATTCAAGTCAAATCCGTTGTACCCTGCAGCATGGCTCAGCACACAGTATTATCACAGTTTGGTTGATTAAAACTCCTGGAAGCAAATAAGAAGCAGAAAATCTGAGTTTTATTTAAGAAACCAAGTTTCTAGTGCCACTGGTTGCAAAGAAAGTGTATGGGAAAGGGTCAGCCTCTAAAGACTGAAGCACTCAGGAGAGCAACTGCCAATTTTTAGGCACTTGTTTTGAAACTGCAAGTTTTGCGGTATTGAGGTTGGCTGGCAAACAGAATATGCTTTATACTGAATTTCACCGGAGAACTTAAACCATCTGAGACCCTACTTTGTTTAGGAAATATTATGTTTTCTAGCTTAAATTTTCTTTGAATTTTCATGTTCCAGAAAAAAGAAAAATAAGATTGAATAAGCATTGCTTTAGCCTCTTTCAGGTCTAAAATTTGCGATGAAGTGAAAGTACTGCTTTTAGTTCACTATAATAATGCTAACTTACTGATAATGCCGCAACCACCACTGGTTCCAGTTCTTGTTAGTTCTGCTGGAAAACTTTTTAAAACAACATTACAGGTTGAGGTAACATTACGATTCTATGTGAAGACCAAATTCACCAACCAAAGGTGTAGGTTATTAGCTCATGAGTACCTCTCAAGTGTTTCTATAGACAATAAACCCCTGACAAGTGTTTATTCTTTGTAATACCTAGCATAGAGAGGAAACAATGGCTCTGACTGGTGAGGCCTTCTTCCAAGAGAAGTAGAGTTTTTCCTACAAATCTAAAAAACAATCATCAGTTTTCCAGAATGTCTACTGAGACAGTGCAGCATTATTTATAGATACCATATGAGCCTTCCCCTCCAAGACATCAGGCAACTTAATGCCTTCCTTTTGCTTTCATCTACAGCTCTCTCTCTGAAAAGCTTGTAATTTGAGAGCTGATCCTTTGTAAGAAGGAAGCTCTATGATATCATGAAGACTGACCTCAATTCCTTGTTTCCCTTCTGTTTCAACCTGGAAACTTTTGTTTCCTTGTTTTTCACTCTCTTTCTTCCTTGTCTTTGTTTTCCTTCTCTTCATTTTTTCTCACCTTTGATGAAAAATCACAAATAACTTTTGAAAGAGTAATTAATAATCTCTGCACCCCTATGGTAAAAGTCTTTGCCTGATTCCCTGCTAAGGTCGTTATCTAAGGGTAAGAGTCTCAGACAAACCAGGGAAAGAGAAATTTCCACATGAGAGATGGTAAGGAATGAACAGGAAAAAGTCTAGAAAGTAGAGGAATAAATGTATAGGAACATGGGAGGAGATGTCATTAGCCAGTCTCATATGCTTGCCACTACATAATTTCAAATGTTGCAAATGGAGCCTTGTGTTCTGCAGACAAGCTCAGCATTAAGTATAGGGTTGCAGTGCACATGCACAAGATGTCTGAATTGAGGTTTCATGAGTAGCCTTCTGGATTTCTCAACCTATGGTCACTCAGTGACTTAAATCCTTTTTAATATAGAAAAACCCCCAGCATTTTGATGAGATCTTTTAATTGTGTAGGGAGAAGGGTTTGTTAAGGACTGCAGTTTATTATGTAATTGTAGATGCATAGTACTTTGAAGAAAAACGTATTCTATTTTCATTCTGCCCAAATGTGCATACCATGCTGAGACCTTAATACCTGTGGGTTATTTCCTAACGTGCATTAAGCTATATGGCTAACATCTGTTTCAAATGCATCAGAAGCAGCAAATCTGCCAGAGAATCTATAGGATCAGTAGATAATGATTTTAAAGAGCGTCCAGAAAAGATTAGGTTGTAAAGAGAAAGGCTGTGTGAATTGACCACAGAGGAGCCTGCAGCAGCATCTTTTTCTGAGAAGGTTAAATTTGAGGCAGTTGTTCGAAACTGAAGAGCTTTTAAAACAAGTCAATAATTATGTCAGCAAGTAACATGGATAGGGTTGTATTCACACTTGAGGAATTTTTCGTACTTAGGTACAAAGTTACTGTAGGTGCTAAACTATGAACAGTTACGTGTAGCCTTTTGCTGAAATCAGCTTGCTACCAGAATGGAGAATGAGGCAAATACAATGGCACCTTGCAAAAAAGGTATCTGAGAGGATCTGGGAATGACAGACACTAATTTATCTACACCAGTCAGTTCAGCTGACACTACATTACAGAATTAAATCAGCAGACATATGTGGAAGCACGTATATCTGGTATGTCAGTCAAAGGTCTTTGAAGGAGTGAAGAAGGTTAATTATTATTTATCCAACAGCCCTGTCTGTTAAAGACCTTCATGATGAAGACCAAGAGCTTCACTATTACCCATGACTTTGATAGATTTAATAGAAAATTAGACTTATATGTTATTAGTGCTGTTTTTCTCAGCTTGTTCATATAATTTTTCCATGTGACTGCTGTTGGGTTTATATATATATATATATTAGTTCAGTTCAGGTGGGATTGTCAAAAGGATGCATGTTTCTGAGTCATTTGGGAGTTTTGAAAATACCATCAATACACAGTCGTGTTCCCACTATTTGCCCATACTACTGTCTCCAGGTACCTTCAAAGCTGATTTTAGCAAAAGGCTTTGTATTACAGTACATAGTTCAGTACTTTGTGCGATGCTGTGCCTGGTTCGCTGCTTGTCGTACTGGCTCATGTTGTTTCATTGCTTCCTTCTCTATCTGTAATCTTTTATGCATAATTCATAAGGCCTTGGGACATGGCTATCTCTAGCTTGTGTTTATAGTGCTATTAGTATTGGGATCCTGGCACATAGCTGGGTTCTGTGTACCTGTATAATAAATGAATATGTGAAAGTATAGAATCAATCTGCCATTTTTACACTGCTTTAATAGGAATCAGTGCTGGGGGGTGGGATGGGGAGAGAATTTATTCACTCTCAGCACTCTTGTGATGGGAAGCCTTGCAGACAGCACCTAGTCACAAAGGTCAGCGTTGAGTTTAACAATTCAATGAGCAACGGCTAATCCACCTTGGCCGCTTTTATCACTGGCAGGGACAGCCCGGCTCCCATCAACCTCCTTTTAGAGAACACTGGGGACCCTGCTGCTCCCCCTTGACGAAGCATCCCAACACCATCTCCATCAGCACCACCTTCCCTTTTCATCTCCTGGCGGAAGACGCCCAAGGGATTGAGATGAGACCGCAAGAAGAGTTTAACAGGGGAATCGATCACCCGGCCCTTTATCCCCGCCTCCTCCTCTTGCCTGCGGGGATCGGGACCCGCAGACCGGGGGGTGGCTCCCGGCGGAGGGACGCGGGGAGGGCGTCCGCCCTCCCCGCGCCCCTCCGCCGGCGGCCACCCCCCAAGCCCGGCCCGGCCCGGCGCGGCGAAGCGCCGCCTCCACGGCGGGATGCAGCCGCCGCCACCGCCCCGTGGGTGCAGGTAAGGACCGGGGCAGGGGGGGATCGGCGGTGCCCGGGCTACAGGGCGGGGATGCGAAAAGGATAACGCACCCATTATCCCTGCTCTGGCCTCAGGGGTAATAGCAACAGGGATGGGGGAGAGAAAATAAAAGGCATATCCCCCCCACCCCAACCCACCCCCAAGAAAACAGGCTGGCCGCTGCGGTCTGTTGCAAATTGAGATGATCCTCTTAAAAACGGTGCCCGCCGAGCCCAGGAGGCGCTGACCCACGCCGGGACGGAAGGATTTCGAGATTTAACTAATATTTACCCCCCCCTTTCCCTTCTCCCGTTTTAATTGAACGGAGCGACGGCTCGCAGAGACGGGAGCTAGCAGGGATGCTGGCGGTGAATTTGGTGTAGCGGTTGGGGAGGGGAGCTTTTAAGAGGCATGGGGAGAATGTGCAACAGAAATAATAAGTTTCTCCGTGGTCGCCTGATTAATTCAAGATGAAGCACGTGCTGTGCGTTGCCAAACAGTCCTAAGCAATGATCTGGAGCAATCCGAAGCCATAGCAGTTAATAATATATATGTATATTTCCTTGCCTGTAAGATTCAAAATACCTACGGTATTGCCTTTGTAAATCCTCACAGAGCCCTCAGTGTTGCAGAGCGTTCGCTGCTTAATCAGTGTTTGTAAAGGGATTTTCATTCCCACTGAGCATCCATGGGAGCAGCCAAGCTCAGGGAGGTCACCTGCTCCTTTCCTTTTGCAAGGAAAGGAGTAGATTTACTTCAGCAGCACTGCTGGGTTGATGTAGTGCACAGGATGACATTCTCTGCTGATACAGTTGTTTTGATGAAGCATGCTTCTGGAGTTTGTGATTTTGAGCATGCAACCCAAGAAACGGGTAAGGAAAACATGCAGCAGTCTGTCCATGAGCAATAGCAGAGGTCCTCTGAGGACTTCTTAATGCCCCATAATGGACCCTGGGGAGATTTGTTTTCATTTTTGTAATTTGTTTTCAGTTTAGTATATCAAGATATTTATTTCAGTTATATATGCTATTTATAGAGCATGTCTTTGAACTGCTGCATTTTTATTTACCAATTGCCTTCTCCCATTGTGTTTGTAATGGATTGCATGCTGAGCTGTTTCAGCGATGCTGATATTTTTTAACTTATGGAGATGTGCATTTTGAGTGAATTAGATACAGGTAGGTAACTGTGGCTGTACATTTTAGTATCATCTCTAGCAAGGAGATCTTCAAAGGCATAAAGCATTTTCAGACATATATATATATATAATGGTAAACTAAACTTGGTGAAAAGAAAAAAATACAAGTAACTTAATGATTTTCTGCATTTCTAAGGTAAAACAATGACAAGCCCACACCTGAAGTTATAAAGCAAATTCAGAGTTTGAAGTCAGCCCTGCATCAAGGGATAAACAAACACTCGGATTTGCAGGTATTCTGCCATCCATTCTGGATGCGTGAATCAGAATATGGGATGGTACAAACAGCATAGGGCTCTATCCTGAAAAAAGTTATGTTCAAATTCCTTTGCAAATGCCTTTAGTTATTATTAGTAGGCTACCCGAGGTCAGTAAGATGATTTACAGTGCTTTGATGTCCATGTCTTTGCAGTATCAGGATATACATGGGCAAGTTTATAGGTAATAATAGATACAGCATAGTCCTGTGTGGCAGGTAATCATGGCTTGAGGACTGCCCATCTCTTCAATTTGTAATGATTAAAGAGATTGAAAAAATACTTTGGACTTTTATATGCTTATGAAGCGATTTAGAAACAATTTAAAAGTTAAAAATGAACTCCTTTTGTTTAAAACAGCAGACACCAGTTCTTCAGAAGTTCTGTGTGTACCTTCATCATGGAGACAGAAATATCAACTGAATTACTGGGGCAAAAAACCCAACTCTAACTTTTGGAAAATAAGATAAATATTTGTGTCATAGCCAGGCTTTATGTAATTGACTAAAACTCAATGTGACACACAGTCCTGCCGGTTTTTTTTTCTTCAAAAAAGTTTAATGATAACACAGTTGGACCAAAAGCAGTGTATATTCTGGGTTGTGTTTTGCTGTTGAAAAATGCTCCATTTTGAGGAGAACTTTACATTCAGATGTGCATGTCATAATTTCAGAGAAATTGATTACTTGTGGACCAAAGTCTTTCTAAGAAAGAATTTCTGTTGATGCTCCAGGTACCGATTTCTGTAGGTATCAACTCTTGTTCCCCATCATAAAATTATTTCCTGGAAAATACTGATTTGGGAAAAAAAATATCTAAGAAGGCCATTAAGGTATTAGAATATTTTCCAGATGGAGAGCTTTAGTGGTGTGTATGTGGAATTTCAGCTCCCTCATGGAGCTTTTCCTTTCCTTGTTGACTGGGAAATATTGCTTTGTTTAAAGGCCTTTCTTTGCCTTAAAATGGAGGGCTTAAAAATATTAAGCTGTATAAAGAGGTATCATTCATATTGTAAAACATTTAAAATGAAACAATCTTTCAGTGAAACTCTGGTGATTTATGGAAATGAAGGATCTTTTCTAGCGATTTTGAACTAGAGGTACACTAAGCCTTCACACTGCTCAGTTTACTGCAGCTGCAACTTGAAGAACCTGGGTCTGTGACAGTGGCCAGACACGCTATGGAGGGTTACACCTCAACCCTTTAGTAACAACATAATGGTATATTTCTACGTCTAGGTCTAGCTCTGAATCCTGATAGGATTACTGTTGTATATTCAGATGCTTTTGTCAGCTGCGTAAGCATTCAATTACTGTTAGATAGTACTTAAGACAACCTTTGTCTTTGACTACTAACCTCAGAGACACGTAAGACACCTTTTCTTTCTCAAGAAAGCAAATATAAGTACATGATTTCATATGACTAACAGTTGCCAAACCAAATAAAAGCTAATAAGTAAGATTTTTCACTTATGTAGGACAATAAAGTTGTAATACTGTCACTGCAGTTATTCTGGTGGTCATCTACTGAAGTTAACTTAATACCTAATACCGTCTGCCACAAGACGTGTTCTTTGCAAACCGTATTTGGTGAATATACTGAACACTGACTATGATTGCATATGAATATTTTAAGACAGAAATTATGTGTTCAGTAATAATAAATATGATAAGAGTAGTTTATAAAAGGTATCAAGAGAATCTACTTTGTAGTTCTGTAATTGCTGTAATTCATTGTGCAATATTTTATATTTAATCTTAAGATCAAAGGTAACCAATGACAACTTTAATTTGGGATCCTGTTTGATAATGTGCTGCTTATCTTTCTGTCACTAAAATATTAAATTTCAGCAGAAGATGTATTTTCAAGTAATTGAATGTCTTGCTTCAGTCAGTTTGTAAACTGTTTTAATTGAGAAAGGTTTGTATATAGCATCAAGTACAATCAAAGTACCAACAGTGATGAGCTCTATGGGCAGGAAAAAAAGGAGATTTATACTGCATAAATTAAAACTACCCCATCTGGAAAGAGAACTCTTAAATGCAAACCCAGAGTGTGGGGAAACAGAAGGAACTTAGAAACCTTAATTCCAGAACTGTAGGAATGACATTAAGGAATCAAATATTCCTATGAATATAGTTTGGCATGAAGAATACAGACATATGGAGAGGATACAGAGAATGACAACAATACCTGTAAAAGACCGCCTAGGTTGATTTATCAGGGAGGATGAAAAATGCTAAATATTTAATGCTTGGTTAACTGCTGGTAAATAAGGAGAAAAGACAAGATAACTGTAAGTGTTTGAGAGCTACAGAGACCAAGGAGGGAAATCAGCTACATTTAAAGCTTGTAAGTGGCTTAGCATGGCCAGGGGCTTTGAGGTACTGATGCAGGGCTCTTAGGAAACAAAAAACCCGCTGAAAGTGGTGAGGAAATTAGTTCAATATCTGTAATAATTTAGCTATAGAAACAACTCCTGTATTAAAGAGCAATAAACATTGTGAAACAGCCTTTCAGCCTTTCATTTTTGTTTCGCTACAGCAGGTCATTGAAATACTGCTTATAACTTGAAAAGCTGAAGTTTTGTACTTCATAGACACACAGGGTCACAAGGCTAGATGTCAAGCCATCATCTCCCTCCCTTGAAGCTGCATTAACTGCATCAGCGTGTTTCCTGACAGATGCTTAATGAACTAATGTTTTAAGACCCCATTGATGGAGACTCCATGACCTACCCAGTTCACAGTCATTTCCAGTGCTTTTCTGTCCTCCTTGTTCTTAAAATACCTTACTTGTGTCTTCCTTGCTGTATTTCAAGCCCACTATTATTTGTCTGCTCTTCATTTTGTAAAAGATTACTCCCTCTCACTTCGCAGCAGCCCTCCCTGTATGATGTTCTGGACAAATGGTTTGAAGGAATCAACTTTCCCAGAGGTTTACTTGGTGTCTGATCTGTTAGAGATTTACAATGATCTCTGATAATTTTGCTCTCTTCTGTGATATTCTTGCTTGAAATTGGACATAAACTGATACATCAGCAGTGCTGACTGTAGGAGAACAATTTTATGTAACTTGCAAGTGTCTGCCCTATTTCTGTGTGCTGGTTTTCATTTTTTTTTCCAACTGTATATTGCAAAATGCACCATAACACCATAGCATGTATGGTGTTAAATCTGTGAAATGTTACAGCACCCAGATCCATTTCCCCAGAATTGCTTGCAGTCATCCCATCCTGCCTCCTTCAGTCTTCATTTGTGCAGTTAGTTATTCATGTCTAAATGTAACACTTTGCTGATGTCTTTTTCAATCTGTTAAACCACTTGAATTCTAATACCATTATCCAGTGCATTTGAACCCTTGTCAGTTTGGTCTGCCTGCAGATCCAATGCTACACTTTAATCCATCACATAAATAGATCACTGAGGAGCATCCAAAACAGACTCCTGAACAGATTTGCCAGGGGTACCCTTTCAGTGTGATAGTGAGTTGTTGGTAACTACACTCTAAATATTCTCTTCCAGATGCTACCAGATCCTACTACAATGCCATGTAAACCAACTGTCCCTAATTTATTTACTAGAATACCATGAGACCAGGGACTTTACCTATTTCCCACAGGTGAAACTACTGTGGCTGTAAGACTGGTTAATCTGAGGCTGATGAAATCAGTTTCCTAAGTACTGTTTATAAGGAAATTGCTTTTGAAAACTCTGAACTTATTTAAGGAGAGCAGGGTATTGTGGGATATAGACCTGGCCCTTGTGGCTTATACTGTTTGATTCATTAATCAGTTATTGCACCCGTAGCTGGATTTGTATGTGTAACCAATATTTATGTTGCTGTGGCAACAGAGACACACAACTGTGCTGAATTTTGCAGGTCTTTCAAGTAGGAGTTCTCCTAATCCAAAATAGGATTGAGAATTCCCATCAGCCTGTGAAGAGTGTAAATAAGAAGGGCTCTTGTTAAGAGTCTGAAATCTTGCATATCTGACTTAAAAACTGAGTTGAGCAAATTCCTGCTGCTCATCGGAGGGTTAGAGAAAATAGGCAGTTGCAAGAGAAGAGACAAAAAGAAAATTTACGGCTCAAATTCATCAAGAGCAATTGATTTGAAGACAAATAGGAGCAATGCAGGATTCGATAACTACTGTGAAAAATCACAGGGTACTTCAAGAGGGTACTGAGCAAAAAGCTTTGAGCATTTTCCAGGTATTGTGACTGGGTTGGAAATACAGGGAAGAAGGAACTGAACCTGAGCCGGCTCAAGACTTCACAGTATTGTATATGAAATTAAAATAGCGGTGGTGACGTAACACATTTGAAGGGAGACAGAAGAAGATGTAAAAGTCTTGCATGGGTGGGAGAGGGTAAGTTGTAGATAAGGAGGGCTGCAAGGGATTCAGAAGAACTGCAGGAAGGTGTGGAAAGCTTTAGGTAGGCTGTCATAGAGGCAGAGTTTTTGGACTGGACATTACCTGCTGCCCTTCAGTGTCAGGACACACTTTGCGTCATGGAGCTGGTGACTGTTTTGTCTGCTTGAGGATAAGGTATTTAATGCAGTCAGTCACAATCAGAATTCAGACAATTTCAAAAGCAAACAAAAAGTCTTAACACTCCCCAAAATAATTCTGATTGTTTTAAATGTTGGAAACTGGGTTTATTAATTTTTGGCGGTTGTCATTTCAAGGTCACATGGTGAAATGTAGTTATTATTTCAGCAGCGATAGAAAACGTCCGAGCATCATGACTCTCCTTAAAAGCAGTATCCTTGAAAAGTTAATTATCTAAAAGGTTGCAAAATGGTAATGGAAGAGGAAGAAACTAGGTTACCTTGGAGTCAGGGAATTTTTAGTGAGATACATAGCTATGAAAACATGGTATCCTGTGTTTGTACAATTCCTTTTACCTCTGGAAAGCTGTAATAGTTTAGTTTATTTTTAATTTTGCTTTAGAACAAAACCAAAGTCAAAACCTCAAAAAGCAAATCAAAGAAGGAAAATAATGATGTAGGAAAGTGTCAATGGTTTCAAACAGTTTTGTTCATATACCACAGTTAGGTGTGATGGACTGGTGATCCATTTGCCCGCCAGCTCTGCAGAAACTGCACAGCTTTCATCCAGTTTTCTCACTTCATGTATCAGCTGCAACAAAAGCCTGTTGCAGTCTCATGATAGAAACCTAGATGACCAGGAAGCACTGAAATGGAAAAGAATCCAGCTCTTTATTTGATACCCAAACTGTTTGTTTGCAGGAGGCTGACATTTCTTAAGCTGCACACACATTTTGGGGACTTGTCAAGACTTGCTGCAGAGTGACTGAGCAGCTGGGTGCCAATTTGCTGCACACTTCTGGCTCTGCTCCTCGTCTCTGCAGGAGCTCTTTGACAGGAACATAAGCACACAAATAAAGAAGAACTGAGCATGGGGAGAGTGTGTCCATAATAAACATCTTCTGCTCTTCTCTTTGCTTGTTGGAGCTCTTATGAGATGGCTTCCAGGTAATGAGAACTGGAGCAGATGCTGAAGCAGTGGGACATCTCGGATTTTCATTTCCTCCTTTGCAAAACAGACTTTGTGATTATCCTGGAGTTTATAATCCAGAAGTTGGATGAACTGAATGTTTTCTACAAGTTGTGTGCAACAGAGTCTGTATGGTACTTTTGAGGCAAAGAAATTGTAATGGTTATATTTGTTTATAAAGAGAAATTGAGGTATTGAGTTTGGCTTGTGAAGTTTCCTAGTTCTAAGTGTCTGATGACATTCTGTGTGATGTTAGACTTGACTGAAACTGGTACAGCTGCAGGTCTGGTCAGATTCCACTTGCCTTTTGTAAACATTGAAATGAAAAGATTTGTTACTAGGACATTTCCCTGCTGTGCTGCAAAGTGAAACCTGGTGGTGTTATGGATCTTGACTGGAAAGTCACATTGACAAGTCTAATTTCATCATGTGACTTAATCAGTGTACAAAATAGAAACAGTCAGCTGGAATAGAAGTTCTAACGAAAGGTCAAATGAGATAATTTGTATTTTAGTAAACTACTGTTGTTCTAAGATTATAACCTAATTGATATCTTGACAATGTTTATTAAGTGTTTCAAAAAATGATAACTTTTAATGTAGTGTTGTAATACCTGGAAGTCTCCAGCATGTCCTATATAGCAGAAGGCTCAGTGCCAGTTCCAGTGAATGAGAAAGTTAAAGGAAAAACTTAGTGGTCTTGGGATTCAGTTGGAAACTAAGCCAAATTTCAGCCTATGTTGGAACTCAATAAAGACATTTTAAGGGAAGTATAATAAAACATTGTGTCAATGGGAAAATCCTTACCATGTTCTATGTCAAGTCCAAGTTGGCTTTTGTGTTTATTTAAAGTATTCAAATTAGCATTCACTTCAAACAGCTACTTCTGTAGTTGGTATAAACTGAAATTCCTGTAGCATTCTCTTTTTCTTTTTTTTTTTTTAAGAACTGCAAAGATTGAAGAAAGAGCTTCAGGTGGAAGGATAAAAACATTTGGAAACACTGAACCCCGCAATATAAACTAAATCAAAGAGTTTATCAGTTAGCAAAGCAAAAGAAATGTTTGATAGTCTTTAGAATTTGTACTTATAAATAGAGGATTTCTAGGCAGTTGAACAACTAAATAGAGTGTGTCTTGAGGCAGAGAAGAAAGATAGCTGCAGACATGAAACACCCAATTCATTTTATGTAAGGATCAAATAAGAAAAAAAGAATGGGCTTTTGACTCACGGGAATCATTGCTCGAAATTGTTGCAACTAACCCATCCTGTTTCTGGCAACAGAACTTGAAATGGCATTCTGAGAAAAGTTCTGATTGAATACCTTCTGGCACATGTAATATCATTTCAAGCCTGTGTTTCAGTACCGTCAACTTCTGTGGTTCAGTCTGTTGTAGTTTTCCACTCTTCAAGATGACATTGAAAATGTGCCGACTGGGAATTTGCTATACTGCTACTGAATTTTATATAGATATATTCAGCTAGTAAAAGGTGAGGTAATACATCATTAAAGAAAATTGTGGGTCATGTAAGAAAAAAAGGACTGTGAAAACATTGAACATAAATGTTTTGAACAGAAATATTCATAGATACTATAGTCAGAATAGACTGTGACAGTTGTAACAATTTGGCCCAACCTCTTACATAGCACAGCATATAAAACCAGTGAAATGGATCAAGTCTTACATGCTATTCTTGTAAGCATGCTGTTCTTGTAAGCACTTACACACACGTAACTTGAAGTACATTAATTTTTTCAGTCACTGGGATTATCTCCCATTTTATAAATTAAAAAGACTGTGGTTGTGGTACAGGTGTTTTGTGGAGCTCACATGATTTGTTGCTATACATAATTGTCATGGTTTAAGCCCAGCTGGCAACCCAGAACTATGCAGCCACTCTCTCACTCCCCCCACTTCCTTCCCCCACTCCTGGAGGGATGGGGAGGAGAATCGAAAGAATGTAACTCCCACGGATTGAGATAAGAACAGTCCAGTAACTAAGGTATAACACAAACCATTGCTGCTATCACCAATAATAACAATAAGGGAAATAACAAGGGAAGAGAATACAACCGCTCACCACCCACTGACCGATACCCAGCCTGACCGAGCAGTGCTCTAACCCTTCCGGGTAACTGCCCCCAGTTTATATAGTGGGCATGACGTGCTGTGGTATGGAATACCCCTTTGGTCAGTTTGGGTCAGGTGTCC